>MDKI01247781.1:0-15561 GCA_005239505.1 Nicotiana paniculata | reverse complement strand
ATTAATATCACAATAAGTTTATCCCCCAACGGGTTCCACCAAAACCTTAGATTAAGAAAATTATCTACTCATATTCATAAGATTCAATTATAAAATAACATGCATAATTGAACTACAAAATAATAAATAGAAGCTATAAAAATCAATGTTTGCTTCACCGAGTAGTAATCCACAGGTTTTTCTTCACTTCAATGGCCTCCTCCCTTCAAGTTGTGTTTTTGGGTCTATTTATATGTTTGTGATAAACCCTAAACATGTAGGAGACTTCTATTCAAACCGGGAAACACTTAAAACCTTCAAAACTCAGAATTGACCGGACCCGGGAACCAGGCGTTAAGCCCCAAATGCCCCATTATAGCCCGGGTTGCTCCTTTTCGACTCTTGAGTGTATTTTTGACGTATTTGAATCCATTTAGCTCGGCTTCCATCTCCAATTCACCTACACAGGAAATAGACTCCATTATGCACATAAAAAGTGTATTTTTATCATTAACGCACATAAAATGTAAGGCATATAACGTGTTAAACGATGAATTCTATCCACACATCATGGAATAATAAATATAATCAAGTAGAACACGTAACCAAATAAAGAATACAGTTAGAGGATCTACCCCGAGCATGATTACCCATGGAATATGTATATACACTCGTCATCTCATGTATACATCACCCCCGCATGTAGAAAACATTAGCAATTAGTCGGAAAAATTCCCTCAACCAAATCTAGGCAAGACACTTAGCTCAAACAAGCCAAATCAATACTCTACAAACACCTTCCCGCATGAATCAACCCCTGAACGGCTCGAATCTTGCCGAAAACTACTCAATAACATCTAATAATGCCAAAGGAATCAAATCCAAGCGATAAAGGTCAAATATTTAATCAGATACTCAAATTCAACAAAAAAGCAAACGTGGTCCCATAACAGGGAACCCGACATAACTCACTAATCTTGAATATCCATTTGAATAAGAACCCAAATATGTCATTAAATTCAAAAATCGAGTCCACGTCGGTACTCAAATCCTAAAAATATACTTTCTTTTCTTTCAAGCCAAAACTATCTTTTCTCCTTTTAGTTTCCTTAATTTAGAGCTGAAAGCATGTACGACCCGGCCGGTCGTTCTATGAGATTAGCCCTGTTTCCCCTTTTTCAGCTTTGTTATGTGCTAGTTAAACTAATTATGATGTGTTGGGCCGGTTGGTTCGGGTTCGGGGTGGTCGTGGTGAGAACTGAGACACTTAGTATCTTAAACTAGCTTAATAGTTGGAAAAGTCAACTGGGAGTTGATTTATTGGTAAACGGCCTCAGAATGTAGATTTTATGGTTCGGATAGCTTCGTTAGGTGATTTGGGACTTAGGGGTGTGTTCGGAATGTGGTTTTGATGCCCGAGGTGGAATTATGCTTGAATTGGCAAAATTGAGTTTTGGGCGATTTCCGGTCGGCAACAGAAAATTAACTATCGGGTTCAGAATGGAATTCTGAAAGTTGTGCAGGTTCATAGCGTCATTTTGGATGTGTGTGCAAATTTTTAGGTTAATTCGGACGTGTTTTGGTTGGTTTCGGCATCATTGGTGATATTTAGAAATCTCTAAATTTATAGGCTTGAATCCGATGTGATCTTGCTGTTTTAGCGTTGTTTTGGGTGTTTCAAAGGCTCGACTAAGTTTGAATAAGGTTATGGGAATTGTTTGTGTTTTTTGGTTGGGGTCCCGAGGGGCTCGGGATTATTCTGGATAGTCATCGGAAGGATTAAAGTTGGAAAATGCAGCTGAAGAAGCTGCTGCTGCCAGGCTTTTGGTGTGGCTGGGTCTGTTCCTGCGGAAGGGTAGCCGCAGGTGCAGGCCAGCATGCGTAGGTGCTGAATTGGTCGGGTTAAAGGAAAATCGCAGGTGCGAGACCTGGACCACACCTGCGAAGCCGCAGGTGCGGGTGATTATCCGCAGGCACGAGAACAGGAACGTAAATGAATTTCCGCATGTGTGTACCTGGGATCGCATATTCGAACAAATGACTGCAGGGCGGTTTCACTGGGCAGGAAGTATAAATACCAGTCTTTGCGATTTTGGAGCCATTTCTTAATATTTCATCCGGGATTAATCTTTGCGAGAGGGTTTTTAAGGAGCAAATCAAGAGGACTTCGTTGAGGTAAGATATTTGAACCAAAAACTTGTTTCTATATGATATTTGGACAGAAATAGGGTGAAATTTGTGGAATTTAATGGTCTGATTGGGGTTTAGCGTTTGGGTAATTGAGACATAAAATTGAGGAATTGAGGGGTCAGTTATGGACGGATTTCGATGCACTTTATATGTATAGACTCGGGAAAGGATGAGGATTCTTGTGATGCAATTTTTATAGAATTCCGAGACGTGGGCCCAGGGGTCGGGTTTAGCCAATTTCGGGAATTTAGGTTAAATTTGATAATTTTTGTGTGGGCTTTGTTCCTTTAGCGTTTATTGAAGGTATTAATCTGGTTTTGGTTAAATTCGGAGCGATTGGGAGCCGATTCGAGAGGCAAGAGCATCGCGGATTAGTATTTGGGTCGGTTTGAGGTAAGTAATGACTGTAAATCTTGTCCTGAGGGTATGAAACCCCGAACTTCGTATTTTCTCACTATTTTGGAGTGGCGCACATGTTAGATGATGAGTGTGTGGCATGCACTGATTCGGGATTTGGACTTGGTCCTTCCCGTAGTAACTATTGAGTTGCGTATTTACTTTTAAATCATATGTTAAATCGTGTTTTCACACTATTGTGATATATGGGCTGTAAGCCATGTTTGGGGCCTTGTGCCGACCTGTTTAAACCCTTGGGGGCTTTTACTGCTATTCCTCACTATGTTGACTTATAAGTTACACTCAGTCATATTATGTTTAACTGATTTCGAAACTCAACCTTATTTACACTATTTTGAGATATAAAATGATGTTTTTGGGTCGAGTACCCCGTTTTACTGACAGGCCGTGTGGCATTTTGAGAGTTTCTGAGTGAGTGAGGCCGAGGGACTGATTGTGAGGATATGATATGCCATGAGATGGATTGATATTAGCGCTTGGGCTGAAGGAGCCCCTCAGGAGTCTGTACACACCCCTAGTGAGCCGCCGATACCTACTGAGTGCGAGTGCCGAGTGCCGAGTGCCAAGTGACGAGTGATTGGGAGGCATGAGTGACAGTGAGGATGCCTGAGGGGATAATACTAAGTGATTGTGAGGCATGTTGAGCGACTGATTATGAGTGATGATTTACCCTAAGGGCGGTTTATGATTCATGTTTTGGCCCGAGTTGGTATTTATTATTTATTTCATTTTTCACTGAACTATTGTGCATTTTTTTGAAATTGTTGGAAATCACACTTTTCAAAGGATTTTTACTGAAGTTGGCTTTTAGAGCGTATTGATTTAATGTATAGACTATTGGAAAGAAAGACTGTTCTTATTGTGACTTGATGATTTGATCATATGTGTTTCTTACTACTTAGGCTTGATTTATTTTCTTTACTACTGAGTTGGCGTACTTACATTACTCCCTGCACCCCTGTGTGCAGATACAGGTGCTAGTACTGAGTGCTAGTTTTCCTCCTTTCTTGTGGAGCCGGAGTTGGGACTTCGAGGTATCTCTTCAACGTCCACAATATCCCTTTCCCATTTCTTGTTTTGTATTTAGTTCCGCGTACCGAGACTTGATGTATTATGATAGTAGGGTTATTTTGTACTACTCGTAGATGATCATGACGTGTTGACTCCACATTTTGGGGGTGTAGTTAGACGATATATTTGGTTTGTTTTGTTGAAATTATGAAAATATTATGTTAGTATGCGATTGTTGGCTAGCCTAGTTCCATGATAGGTGCCATCACAGTCGGCATAGATTTTGGGTTCGTGACAAGTTGGTACCACAGCCTAGGTTACATACGACTCACCAGTCATGAACATGTTTAATAGAGTCTTGCGGATCGGTACAGAGACGCCTGTACATATCTTCGAGAGGCTGCATAACCCTTAGGAAAAATCTCATTTTCTTGAATTCTATCGTGCCATTTTGTTGATTTTGGAAATCTAAACTTCTGTTGTTTCATTCTCTCATAGATGGTGATGACTCGCGCTACCGATTAGAGTGACCAGACACCAGCTAGACCAGTGAGAGGTCGAGGATCTGGTAGAGGTAGGGGACCACCCCGTGCGGTAGCTGGGACAGCACCAGAGGGTCCCACTACAATTCAGGATCAGGTTCCCACCGCAGATATTCCAGCGGGATAGGCTCACGCACCGGCAATGCCTATTGTTATTCCGGTTCAGGAGACCCTGGCTCAGATTTTGACAATAGTACTAGCCTTGCGCAGGCACTCGTTGTATCTTCTATTGCTGCTACTTCTCAGGCCGGGGGAGGCACTCAGACTCCAGCCGCCCCGACACCTAAGCAGGTTACTCAGGGGCTTCAAACATCGTGGTTCTAGGTATGCCAGATGATGAGCAGCGTAGGCTGGAGAGATTTAGTAGGATCCGCCTCCGACATTCAGTGGTGTTGAGAGCGAGGATGCCCAGGGTTTTTTGGACAAGTGTCAGAGGATACTTCGTACTGCAGGTATACTAGAAACCAATTGGGTCTCGTTTGCTACTTTTCCGTTTTTTAGGGCTGCTTTTACTTGGTGGGAGTCCTTCGAGAGGCGTAGGCCTGTTGGTGCAGCACCCCTCATCTAGCAGTAGTTCTCCACTATATTGTTGGAGAAGTATGTACCCAGTCTCACAGGGAGAGCAGCGTAGGTAGTTTGAGCAGCTGCGTCCGGGGAAGCTATCAGTGATGCAGTATGAGATGCGATTTTTAGAGTTGGATCGTCATGCCACCGAGTTGGTCCCTACTGATAGGGAGAGGATTAGAAGGTTCATGGATGGCCTCACTTATCATCTCCACCTTTTTATGACTAAGGAGACGGTATCGGGTGCTACCTTCTAGCAGGTTGTTGATATTGCTTGAGATATTGAGTCAGTTCACCGCCAGGAGCGAGAGGAGAGGGAGGCCAAGAGGCCTCGTGGATCTGTTAGTTATAGTGGTGCTCCTTCCACAGGACAGTTTCAGCATGGTAGAGGTCGTTCATTCAAGCCTCCTCATCCAGTCTGCCCAGCCTATAGTGGTGAATCTCCGGGGCATAGTCCCCACAGTTCTCAGCCGGGCCATTCTTTGTTCAGTGCCCTTCAAGCCTATAGTGCATCTCGAGCCCCATTAGTCCAGGGTTCTCTATGCATGATTCATCTAGTGGACATTATGATGCCAGGGGTTTCTTTCAGTCCCCGTCTCCAGCTCCAGGGATTTTCGAGTGCGGAGAGTTTTGGCACATATGGAGGCAGTGTCCCCATCATTTAGGTGGTTCTTCTCAGCAGAGGGGCCAGCCCTCGGCATCGGCACTAGTTACTTCACAACCCGCCCAGACAGCTAGGGGTGGGGGCCAGACCGCCAGGGGCCGCCCTAGAGGGGAAGGTCATGTAGGTGGAGGCCAGGCTCGTATCTACGCACTTCCAGCCAGGCCAAATTCTATGGCCTCTGATGCAGTAATCACAGGTATTGTCTCATTCTGTCACCAAGATGCTTTTGCCTTATTTGACCCTCGTTCTATGTATTCCTATGTTTATTCATGTTTTTCCAATTTTCTGGATATGCCCTGTGAGTCTCTAGTTGCCTCGGTTCATGTGTCGACTCCGGTGGGCGATACTATTGTTGTGGACTGTGTATATCAATCTTATGTGATATCTATTGGGGATCTGGACACCCGAGTGGACCTATTGTTACTCAGCATTGTTGATTTTGATGTAATATTGGGCATGGATTTCTGAGGGTTGAGTGGAGAGGTTCTTCTGGGTATGTGCCTAACAGGGTGATTTCTTACTTGAAGGCTCACTGTATAGTTTGAAAGTGGTGTTTATCGTATTTGGATTTTGTGAGGGTTGTCGGTGATGATAATCCCATTATCGATTTGGTTCTTGTGGTCCGTGATTTTCCGCACGTGTTTCCTATAGACCTGCCAGGCATGCCACCTGACAAGGACATTGATTTTGGTATTGACCCGGTGCTAGGCACTCAGCCGATTTCTATTCCACCTTATCGTATGGCACCAACAGAGTTGAAGAAAATAAAGGAGCAGCTTCAGGAACTCCTAGATAAGGGGTTCATGTGGCCTATTGTGTCACCTTGAGGTGCTCCGGTGTTGTTTGTGAAGAAGAAGGATGCTTCTATGCGTATGTGTATTAATTATCGGCAGCTGAACAAGGTTACGATGGAGAACTGGTATCCCTTGCCTCGTATTGATGACTTGTTTGATCAGTTGCATGGTGCTAGGGTATTTTCCAAGATTGACTTGCGTTCTGGCTATCATCAGTTGAAGATTCGGGGGCCCGACATCCCGAAGATTGCCTTCAAGACTAGATATGGTCATTATGAGTTTCTTGTTATGTCATTCGGGCTGACCAATGCCCCAGCGGCCTTTATGCACTTGATGCACAGTGTGTTTCGTCTTTATCTTGACTCATCCATCATCGTGTTTATTGACGATATCTTGGTATATTCCCGATCTCGGGAGAATCATGAGCAGCATTTGAGGACTGTGCTTCAGACTCTTAGAGAGAAGAGGTTGTATGCAAAAATTTTGAAGTGTGAGTTCTATCTTGATTTAGTAGCTTTCTTGGGGCATGTGGTGTCCTGTCAGGGTATTCAGGTTGATCTGAAGAAGATAGAGGCGATGCAGAGCTGGCCTAGACCATCATCAGCTACTGAGATTCGCAGTTTCCTTGGTTTTGCAAGGTACTATCACCGTTTTGTACATGGATTATCATCTATTGCAGCACCTATGAACAGACTAACCTAGAAGGGTGCTCCGTTCAGGTGGACGGAGGATTGTGAGGAGAGCTTTCAAAAACTCAACTCAGGTTTCGCTACAGCTTCGGTGTTGGTTTTGCCTATGGGTTCATGTTCTTATATTGTTTACTGTGATGCCTCGAGAGTTGGCCTTGGAACGGTTTTGATGCAAGATGGTAGGGTGATTTCCTACTCGTCCAAACAGTTGAAGGTGCATGATAATAATTATTCAGTGCATGATCTCAGCCATTGTCCATGCCTTGAAGATTTGGCGCCATTATTTATATGGAGTACATTGTGAGATATTCACTGATCACGGTAGTTTGCAGCATGTTCTTAAGCAGAAGGATCTGAATTTGCGTCAGAGGATATGATTGGAGCTTCTTAAGGATTATGACCTCGCTATTCTATATCATCCGGGGAAGGCCAATGCCCTGAGTCTCAGAGCAGAGAGTTTGGGGAGTCTAGCCTACCTACCAGCAGCGGAGTGACCTTTAGCACTTGGTGTTCAGGCTTTAGCGGGTCAGTTGGTGAGATTGGATCAATCAGATCCCCAATGAGTATTGTCTTGTGTAGCCTCCATGTCTTCTCTGTATGATCAGATTTGAGCACGCTAGTATGATGATCCACACTTGCTCGTTCTTCAGGACAGGGTATGTCGAGGTGATGTCAGGGATGTGGTTATTGCTGATGATGGGGTCATGAGGATGCAGGGCAAGATTTTCCGTGCCCAATGTGCATGGGCTCCGAGAGTTGATTCTAGAAGAGGCCCACAGTTCGCGGTATTCCATACATCCGGGTGCCGCGAAGATGTATTAGGATCTTAGACAGCATTATTGGTGGAGGCGGATGAAGAGGGATATTGTTGAGTTCGTGGCTCGGTGTCTCAGCTATCAGCATGTTAAGTATGAGCACCAGAGACTAGGTGGATTGCATCAGAGGTTAGATATTCCAGAGTGGAAGTGGGAGCGGATCACCATGGACTTTGTAGTTGCGCTTCCACGGACTTCGAGGAGGTTTGATGCTATACGCATTATTGTGGACTGGCTGACCAAGTCCGCGTACTTAATTCCTATTGGTACTACCTATTCTTCAAAGCGGTTAGCTGAGACTTATATCAAGGAGATTGTTCGATTGCATGGGGTTCTAGTTTCTATCATTTCCGATAGAGGTACCCAATTCACATCTCAGTTTTGAAGGGTCGTGCAGAGAAAGTTAGGTACTTAGGTTGAGTGGAGAACAACGTTCCATCCTCAGACCGACAGGCAGTCGTAGCGTACTATTCAGATTCTGGAGGAGATGTTGCGTGCATGTGTAATTGATTTCGGGGGTTTATGGGACAAGTTATCAGTCGAGTATCCCGATGGCTCCGTATGAGGCATTATATGGTAGGAGGTGTAGATCTCCGGTTGGTTGGTTCGAGTCGGGCGATGCTAGGCTATTGGGCACAGATTTGGTTTAGGATGAGTTGGATAAGGTAAAGTTGATTCAAGAGCGGCTTCGCATGGAGCAGCCTAGGCAGAAGAGTTATGCGGACCAGAAGGTCCGGGATGTGTCTTTCATGGAGGGAAAGAAGGTATTGCTGAAGGTTTAACCCATCAAGGGTGTTATGAGGTTCGGGAAGAGGGGAAAGCTGAGTTCCCGGTTCATTGGGTAATTTGAGGTGCTTCAGAGGATTGGAGAGGTGGCTTATGGACTTGCCTTGCCACCCAGCTTATCGGGTATTCATCCGGTGTTCCATGCTCCGATGCTCCGGAAGTATGTTGGTGACCCATCTCATGTTTTGGACTTCAGCACGGTTCAGCGCGAGGGTGATATGTCATATGAGGTAGAGCTAGTGGCTATTTTGGGTTGTCAGGTCAGAAAGTTGAGGTTTAAGGATATAGCTTCGGTGAAGGTTCAGTGGAGAGCACAGCCGGTTTAGGATGCTACCTGGGAGACCGAGCGGAAGATGCGGAGCAGATATCCTCACTTATTTGAGATTCCAAGTATGTTTCTAGACCCGTTAGAGGACGAACGTTTGTTTAAGAGGGGGAAGATGTAACGACCCGGTCGGTCTTTCTGTGATATTTGCCCTGTTTCCCCTGTTTTAGCTTTGTTATGTGCTAGTTAATATATTTATGATGTATTGGGTCGGCTGGTTTGGGTTTGGGGTGGTCGTGGTGAGAACTGAGACACTTAGTCTCTTAAATTGACTTAATAGTTGGAAAAGTTAACAGGGAGTTGACTTATTGGAAAACGACCTCGGAATGTAGATTTTATGATTTGAATAGCTTAGTTAGGTGATTTGGGACTTAGGGGTGTGTTCGGAATGTAGTTTTGATGCCCGAGGTGGAATTAGGCTGGAATTGGCGAAATTGAGTTTTTGGCGATTTCTGATAGGCATCGGAAAATTAGCTATCAGGTTTGGAATGGAATTCTGGAATTTTGAGCAGGTCGTAGCATCATTTTGGACGTGTGTGCAAATTTTCAGGTCATTCGGACGTGTTTTTTTTGGTTTCAGCATTATTGGCGAAATTTAGAAATCTCTAAGTTCATAGGCTTGAATCAGATGTGATCTTGGTGTTTTAGCGTTATTTTGGGTGTTTCGAAGGCTCGACTAAGTTGGAATAAGGTTATGGGACTTTTTGTGGTTTTGGTTGGTTCCCGAGGGGCTCAGGATGATTTTAGATAGTCATCGGAAGGATTAGAGTTGGAAAATACAGCAGAAGAAGCTGCTGGTGCTAGGCTTCTGGTGTGGCCGCGCTTGCGGAAGGGAAGCCGCAGGTGCGGAATTGTGGAGCTGAAGGAAAGTCGCAGGTGCGAGACTTGGACCGCACCTGGGAAGCCGCATGTGCGGGGGATTATCCGCAAGAGCGAGAAGTGGAACTTAAGTGAATTTCTGCAGGTGCGGGATCGCATGTGCGAGTCGGCAGGTGCGAAAATGTGACTGCAGGTGCATATTCACTGGACAGGAAGTATAAATACCAGCCTTCGTTATTTATGAGCCATTTCTTCAGTATTTCATCCGAGATTAAGCTTTGGGAGAGGGTTTTGAAGGAGGAAATCATAAGGACTTCGTTGAGGTAAGATATTTTAGCCAAAAACTTGTTTCCATGTGATTTTTAGACCGAAATAGGGTGAAATTAGTGCAATTTAATTTTTTGATTGGGGGTTTAGGGCTTGAGAAATTGAGACATAAAATTGGGGAATTGAGGGTTCAATTGTGGTCGAATTTTGATGCATTTTATATGTATAGACTCGAGAAAGGATGAGGATTCTTGTGATGCAATTTATATAAAATTCCGAGACATGGGCCCCGGGGTCGGGTTTAGCCAGTTTCGTGAATTTTTGTTAAATTTGATAACTTTCGAGTGGGCTTTGTTCCTTTAGTGTATATTCATATTATTAATCTGGTTTTGGTTAGATTCTGAGCAATCGGGAGCCGATTTGAGAGGCAAGAGCATCGTGGATTAGTATTTGGGCTGATTTGAGGTAAGTAATGACTGCAAATCTTATCCTGAGGGTATGAAACCCCAGACTTCGTATTTTATCACTATTTTTGGAGTGGCGCACATGCTGGATAACGAATGTATGGCGTGTACTGATTTGGGATTTGGACTTTGTCCTTCACGTGGCAACTATTGAGTTGAGTATTCACTTTTAAATCATATTTTAAATAGTGTTTTCAGACTATTGTTATATTTGGGCTGTAAGCCATGTTTTGGGCCTTGTTCCAACCTGTTTCGACCCCTTGGGGCCTTTTACTGCTATTCCTCACTGTGCTGACTTATGATTTACACTCAGTTATATTATGTTTAACTGATTTCGAAACTCTACCTTATTTACACTATTTTGAGATATAAAATGATATTTTTTGGTCGAGTACCCCGTTTTCCTGAAAACCGGAGTGGCTTTTTGAGAGTTTCTGACTACGTGAGACCGAGGGCCTGATTGTGAGGATATGATATGCCATGAGATGGATTGATATTAGCGCTTGGGCTGAAGGAGCCCCTCAGGAGTCTGTACACACCCCTAGTGAGCCGCAGATACCTACTGAGTGCGAGTGCCGAGTGCCGTGTGCTGAGTGCCGGGTGACGAGTGATTGGGAGGCATGAGTGACAAAGAGGATGCCCGAGGGGCTAATATTGAGTGATTGTGCGGCATGTTGAGCAAATGATTCTGGGTGATGTTTTGCCCGAGGGGCGGTTTATGATACATGTTTTGGCCCGAGTGGCTATTTATGATTTATTTCATTTTTCACTAAACTATTGGGCATTTTAAAAATCACAGCTTTAAAAGGATTTTTGCTGAAGTTGGCTATTAAAGCGTGTTGATTTAATGTATACATTGTTGGAATGAAAGACTGAGCTTATTGTGAATTGATAATTTGATCCTATGTGTTTCTTACTACTCAGACTTGATTTATTTTTATTACTACTGAGTTGGCGTACTCACATTACTCTCTGCACCCCTGTGTGCAGATACAGGTGCTGGTACCGAGCGCTAGTTTTCTTCCTTCTTGTGGAGTCGTAGTTGGGACTTCGAGGTAGTTGTTCAGCGTCCACAACATCTCTTTCCCATTTCTTGTTTTGTATTTAGTTCCGTGTACCGAGACATAATGTATTATGACAGTAGGGTTATTTTGTACTACTCGTAGATGCTCATGACGTGTTGACTCCATATTTTGGGGGTAGTAGTTAGACTATTTATTTTGTTTGGTTTGTTGAAATTATTAAAATATTATGTCAGTATGCGATTGTTAGCTAGCCTAGTTCCATGATAGGCGCCATCACGACCGGCTTAGGTTTTGGGGTCATGACAAAGATATTATAGATTTAAGTAGACATCATGGATCTAAGTCAGGATCCCATACCCCAATGATTTTGATGAAATCACCTTCAAAAATCTCCAAAATCTGAGTTGTGTGGCTCTCAAAATGATAAAATTAAGTGTGTACTAAACGGGACTTAAATAGAGAAGGCTGAAATTTTAGAATCTGGCACTGTGCCTAGGGTTCGTGCAATGCATGCCCTTAAGGAAAGCCCATGTGAGGTCGTGCAAGTGGTTCGCACAATGCACACCCTTAATGCAATCCCATATGAAGCTAAAATTGGGGTTGCGCGATGTGTGCCCTTAAGGCAAGCCACTACAACCTGATGCCCAAAAATTTCTACAATTTAACCATTACAAAACCTCTCTCGAACACCCCAACACTCACTTAGGCCCATCGAGACTGTCAAGACCCAAAACCAACTCGATTTTTATGGCGCCTATCGTGCAACTAGTCAAAACAAAAATGTGTGGAAAATAAACCCCAACATCGGTTGTCACTAAGTCACGAGCCAGTACTATCAGAGTGCTGAAATTTAGTAAGACAACATTGTCTGGAAATAGACTAAATACACAAAAGGAAGATAAGGAATGAGAATGACGGGGCTGCGATCGCCAAGAATCTACCTCGCTATCTCCAAAGAATGATCCGCGACAGAAGTGGTCAACAGCCGCTACCGTGGCATGAGATACCTTAATCTGCACACAAGGTACATGGGGTAACGTGAGTACATCAACTCAGTAAGTGACAAGTCTATACTATGGACTGATAGGTAGTGACAGACTAAACCTCAACAGATAACAAATTAAACTGTACAGTAAAGTAGACATGCTTTCCATTCAAGTGTTCTGCTCGAGAAGCAAGGTAGATGTAAATTTGGACAATGTAAAGTGATAATATCAGCATATCTCTAAGTGAAAATGCATAGAATGCATGAAAAGGTACCATGTACTTCCACTCTCAAGTGCCCGACCACTCGGTACAACATATGGCCATCCCGGCTCAGGGAAATCCATCCCGGAACATACTTGATGCTGACTATATAGTCTCTCGGTACTGAGGAAAAAGGGTAAGCCAACCATGCGAAGAAATCCATCTCTATGTATCAATACATTGGTCAAATCTATGATTAGGGAAATCCATACCTCAATAATACTTCGGACAAATCCATGTCCTGTGAAATCCATCCTAAATAATACTTCAGAAATATACATGCCCAGGGAAATTCATCTCTCAATAATATCACCTACACTCACTGGGGGTCTGTTACAGACTCCGGAGGGGCTCCTATAGCCCAAGTGCTATCATAATCATCATCATAACCGCTGCGGCGTGCAGCCTGACCTCATAACTCTCACTTGTAACCAGGCTCTCGGCCTCACTCAGTCATGACTCTCCAGTCTCTCACACACAGGCTCACAATGCCATAAAAACTAGCCCTGAATAATTATATAATGTGCCAACAAATAACAATTCAGACAGAGACATGATATGATATTCATGAATAAGACTGAGTACAGAATATCAATGAAACAAATGAGATGACAGCAAGAAACAACCACTCGGGTCTCTACAGTATTGGCGTGAAGCCTTAACAGGATACTTAGCATGATTTTCAGCATATATACTTAAACACATGATAGAAGCACGAATATCGGTAAGAAAGAGTCAATAAGTTGTGCCATGGAATGAAACAGGCCACAATTCTCACGGTGCACGCACACCCGCCTGCCACTTGGCATGCGTGTCACCTCAATACAATCACATTACACATAGCTCGGGGTTTCGAACCCTTAGAGCCAAGTTTGGAAGCGTTACTTACCTCAATTAAGCAAAAACCCTACTTCGCGATGCCGTTGCCGCTCGACTCGGCCACCGAACGCCCCGAATCTATCCAAAATTAGTATATTATCATCAATATACGCTAAATGAATGAAGCCCACATGAAAATTATCAAATTAGACTAAAAAAGTAACGACCCTGCCGGTCTTTCCGAGAGCTTAGCCCTGTTTCTGCTTCATTATATGTTTTTCACCTTCATTACGTTGTGTTTGATTGGTTGGTTCAGGATCAGAGTGATTTTTGGACTGAAATGAGACACTTACTCTTATCTTGGTTCAATAGTGAAAAAAGTCAATCGGAAGTTGACTTATGGTTAATAACCTTGGATTATGGATTTTATGGTTCGGATAGATTCGTTGGGTAATTTGGTACTTAGGAGTGTGTTCGGAATGAAGTTTGGATGTCCGGTGTAGAATTAGGCTTGAATTGGCGAAAGTTAGTTCTTGGCGATTTCTGATCGGCAGGGGAAAATAGGCTATTGGGGTCGGAATAGAATTCCGAAAGTTGGAGCAGGTTCGTAATGTCATTTTTGATATGTATGCAAATTTTCAGTTCAATCGGATGTGCTTTGGATGGTTTCGGCATCTTTGGCGAAATTTAGAAATTTCAAAGTTCATGGGCTTGAATATTATGTGATTTTTGTGTTTTTGCGTTGTTTTTAGTGTTTTGAAGGCTCGACTAAGTTTGAATGATGTTATGAGATATGTTGGTAGGTTTGGTTGAGGTCCAAATGGACAATTTTGGTCGTTGGGAGATTGCTGGTTTTTCTAGTGTTTTAGCAGTAGTGATTGTTCATTGCGATCGCATGAGTTCATCCGCGATTGCGTAGAGTAAGTTGAGGCCAGGTGGATTTTGTGAATTTTGATAGCGTATGTAGGAGTGTTATCACATAGTGTGAGCAGTCTTGGTCACTGCGTTCGTAGTGTGAGCAGTCTAGCATATTTTGATGTTATTGATCAGATTGTGATAGGCTCAGAGCATTTGGGAGCCAATTGGAGGGGCAAGAGCACCGCGTAATATCTTTTGGGCGGTTTTGAGGTAAGTAACGATTATAACTCTAAACCTGAGGGTAGGACACCCCGATATTTGATATTGTTGTGGTAAATAAGGTGACGCACATGCTAGGTGACAAGCGTGGGGGCGTGCACCAATAGGGATTGTGACTTGGTCCGTCCCGTAGCGACTATTAAGCCGCATATTCGATTTGAAACCTTATGATATCTTGTATTTTAGAAATTTATACTTGTTTATGGGCTATGAGCCATGTTTGAGGCCTCGTGCAGACCTATTTAGACACTCATGGGTATTTTCCATGATTAAGGCCTTGTGTCGACCTGTTTAGACCCTCAGAGGTACTTTTACACTATTCTTACACTATCCTGGTAGAACAATTGTGAACTCAGTCATGTTTTCGACTTGTTGTTATTTTCACTATTATCACACTGCTTTGAAAACTCTGAAAAGTATTTTGGGTTGAGACCCGTAAGTTGAGATTAATTGCCCAAGTGGCTTATGAGGGTGACCGAGTCAGGGCGAGAGCCGAGTATGTGAGGATGGCTATGGATCGGGCTGCACGCCGCATCAATATATATGTGTTAGGCTGAGCGCCGAGTATATGAGGGCAGTTATGAGTTATATATGTAGTGAGGCCGAGTGCTGAGTATGTGAGTATAATGGCAGTTATGGGTATATATGTAATGAGGTTGAGGGTCGAGTATGAGAGGATAGTTATTGATCGGGCTGCACGCTGCAACAATATATAAATTATACGTTTATTGGGTTGCACGCCGCAACAATATATACATTATATATGTGGATCGGGCTGCACGTCGTAGCAATATAGCACTTGGGCTGAAGGATCCTCTCTAGGAGACTGTACACACCCAGTGAGCGCAGTTGACTATTATAGGGATCGGGCTGCACGCCGCGGCGTATGTTATATGGATCGGGCTGCGCGCCGCAGAAATATACATTAGATATGGATCAGGCGCCCGCCGAAGAAAAAAAAAATATATATATATATATATATATATATATATATATATATATATAT
>MDKI01236064.1:0-12388 GCA_005239505.1 Nicotiana paniculata | reverse complement strand
TGTCACTTAAAGTGGAAAAACTCTCTTATTACCCTTACCGGTGAAAAGGGAGGTGTGACAGCTGTTGTGTTCCGATTTGGTTCAGGATACCTTGGAAAAGGTAAAGATGATTCAGGATCGACTAGGAGAGTTATCCGATCGTAGAGTTCGTGATGTTTCATTCATGGTTGGAGAGAGGGTTCTGCTCCGAATTTCACCCATGAAGGGTTTGATGAGGTTCAGAAAGAAGGGAAAGTTGAACCCTAGGTATATCGGACCTTTTGATATTCTAGAGCGAGTGGGTGAGGTGGCTCACAGGCTTGTATTTCCACCTAGTTTATCAGCATTCCACCCGGTGTTCCATGTTTCCATTCTCTGAAAGTATTACGGTGACCCGTCCCATGTGTTAGATTTTAGCTCAGTCCAATTGGACAAGGATTTGACTTATGACGAGGAGCCGGTGTCCATTCTAGCTCGGCAAGTCTGGAAGTTAACGTCTAAGAGTTATCCTTTAGTTCGAGTGCAGAGAAGAGGTCAGTTGATCAAGTAAGCCACGTAGGAGTCCGAGTCGGACATGCGGAGTAGATACCCACACCTTTTAACTAGTCCAGGTACCTTTCTATGTCCATTCTAGGACAACCATTTATTTTAGAGGTGGAGAATGTGATGACCGATAGGTCATTTTTAGTTTTAGCCTTCATTTCTATGTTTCGTGTAACGACCCGATCGGTTGTCTGAGAGTTTTAGCCCCATTTTTTCCCGTTTCTGCTTCATTATATTGTGTTAGGTGGGTTGGCTCGTGTTCGGAGCGATTTTTGGAGAAGAAACGAGACACTTAGTCTCTTAACTTGGTTCAATAGTTGGAAAAGTCAACCGGAAGTTGACTTAAAGGTATATGATCTCGAAATATGATTTTTGTGGCTCGAATAGCTTCATTAAGTGATTTGGGACTTAGGAGTGTGTTCGGAATCTCATTCGGTGGTCCGGAGTAGATTTAGGCTTGAATTGACGAAATTGAGTTGTTGGCGATTTCCGGTCGGCAGTGAAAAATTAGCTATCGGGGTCGGAATGGAATTCCGGAAGTTTGACCAGGTTTATACTGTCATTTTGGCCGTGTGTGCAAATTTTCTGGTCATTCGGACATGTTTTGGTTGGTTTCGACATCATTGGCGAAATTTAGAAATCTCAAAGTTCATAGGCTTGAATGTGATGTGATATTGGTGTTTTAGTGTTGTTTTGGGTGTCTCGAAGGCTTGAATAAGTTTGAATAAGGCTATGTGACATTTTTGTATGTTTGGTTGAGGTTCTGATGGCCTCGGGCGAGTTTCGGGTGGTTAACTGATCAATTTTTGGTCTTGAGTGATGGCAGATTTTTTCTGGTGTTTTGGTTCTGGTTTTCTCGCATGCGATCACTTAGGTATTACTGCGATCGCGTAGGCTTAGCATAGGGAGATGGGTAAGTTGTGCTATGAAACCGCAGAATGGAGGATGCGATCGTGTCAGAGGGCAGTCTTTGGTCTTCGCGAACGCGTGGCCTTGTTTGTGTTCGCATAGAAGGAAGGGAGCACGTGAGGTCGAGATGGTCATGCTTCACGATCGCGTGAAGGTGTATGCAATCGCGTAGGGTAAGCTTGGGCTGTGATATTTTTTGTACTTCGCGATCACGTGTGTATTTCCGCGATCGCAGTGAATAAAATACCTAGGCAGATTCTTTTAAGTTCAAAGCGAGGGTTTAGTCTATATTTTCAAAATCCATTAGAGAGCTCGGAAGAAGGTGGAAATTGAAGGGATTTTTAGTGGAGTTCTTGAGGTAAGTGTTCTTCAATAATATTTGGGTTAATTCCATTATTTAGTCTCGATTTTTTTATCATTTAATTTGAAGAATTAAAGTGGAAATTGGGGAAAATGGGAGGAAACTTTGACAATTTCTTTTGATGATTTGAGTGGGCACTTGAGGTCAGTTTATAATGCTCTTGGTATGCATAGACTCGTGGGAGGATGAGGATTTTTGTTATGTAAATCTTATCGGATTCCGAGACGTGGGCCCGGGGGTCAGGTTTGGCCAATTTCGGGATTTTTGGGTAATTTTGATAAATTTCGAATGGGATTCGTTCCTTGGCTTATAATAATTATATGAATCTGATTTTTTGTAGATTCGGAGTATTTGGAGGCCAAGTCTAGAGGCAAGGGCACTGTGGGATAGGATTTTAGAGGGTTTTGAGGTAAATAATGATTGTAAATCTTGTCCTGAGGGTATAAAACCCCGGACTTAGTATTTTCTCACTATTTTGGAGTGGCGCACATGCTAGATGACGAGTGTGTGGCGCGCACTGTTGCGGGATCATGACCTGGTCCGTCCCGTGGCAACTATTAAGTTGTGTAATTGATTTTAAATCATATGATATTTCATGTTTAAGATTATTACTATATTTTGGGATGTATGCCATGTTTGGGGCCTTGCGCCAACCTGTTTGGACCCCTTGGGGGCTATTTACTACTATTCCTCATTGTGTTGATTCATGATTTAGACTCAGTCATATTGTGTTTAACTGATTTCAAAACTCAGCCTTATTTACATTATTTTGAGATATAAAATGATATTTTTGGGTCGAGTACCCCGTTTTACTGATAGCCCGAGTGGCTCTTTGAGAGTTTCTGACTGAGTGAGGCCGAGGGCCTATGTTGTGAGATATTATGGGATCGGGATGCACGCCGCAGCATGTTACATTGTTTATGATGACTGAGTGAGGCCGATGGCCTGATTTGTAAGGATATGATATAGGATCGGGCTGCACGCCGCAATATGTTATTGATAGGCCGAGTGCCAGAGTGATTATGCCATGAGATGGCTTGATATTAGCGCTTGGGCTATATGAGCCCTTTCGGAGTCTGTACACCCCTAGTGAGCGCAGGTACCTATTGAGTGCGAGTGCGAGTGCCGAGTTCTGAGTGAAGAGTGATTGGGAGGCAGGATTGACTGTGAGGTTTCCCGAGGGACTAATACGAATGATCGTGAGGCATGCTGAAATGACTGATTTTGGGTGATGTTATGCCCGAGGGGCGATTTATAAAATGTGGTTTTGCCCGAGAGGCTATTTATGATTTCTATCATTTCTATATTAAATTATCTTGAGTTCTTCGGAAACTGTGAAAAGGTACATTTTCAAAGGAATTTTACTTAAACTGATTTTCAAGTGTTTAACTTTTTGTATCTGTGATTTCGAAAAAAGAATTGTATTTACTGTGAATTGATAACTTGTTTTATGCGTTTCGTAGTTCTCAGACATTATTTACTTTCATTACTACTGAGTTGGCATACTCACATTACTCCCTGCACCCTGTGTGAAGATTCAGGTGCTAGGGTAGAGTGAGATGTTTACCTGCCTCAGGGATTTCTCGGAGATTTGCGAGGTAGTTGCACGCGTCCGCAGCCATGCTTTCTCCCCTTTATTATTATTATAAATCTTGTGTTCCAGACTTGTATATTTTGTTAGATGCTTTTGACCAGTGACTCCGGGATCTTGGGGTGGTATTTAATATTCGGTGTAGTTTTATCTGTTTTAAAATGATTAAATGAAACCTTTATGGATTATCAGTTTAGTAATGATATAAATGAAAGATTATTTACGATTTGAGTGTTGTTTTGGCTGTCCTAGTTCCACGATAGCCGCCATCACGACTAGTTTAGATTTAGGGTTATGACAGTTGGGATCAGAGCCTAGGTTACATAGGACTCACCGGTAATGAGCAGGTTTAGTAGGGTCTTGCAAATCGGTACGGAGATTTTTGTACTTATCTTCGAGAGGCTGCAGAACCATTAGGAAAAATCTCACCTTCTTGAATTCTTGTCGTGCGAATCCATCTATTCAGCCAAAAGAGTAACTCTTTGAATCTCGTTCAAGTATTCAAATGCGCACGTGAGTGCTCGGTATCAGCTGTGTAACGACGGCTTGTGATTTCCATGAGTGAGGTGCGAGAGGTGATTTTAGCATGTTGATGATGGACCAGTCTGGAGGACTTGAGAGCTGAGATTTTAAGTGTGGGGGCCATGCATTTGGGGAATTATATGTCCGTTTGTGTTCTTATTGATGGGATTTGGTGACTAGATGACTACGTGGTGAGTGTGATTTGATGGTTAGATGTGTTCAGATTGTTTGATTGTGACAAAAGGATTGGCTGGAAATGTGGCAAGAACTATTGAGTGTTTGATTTCTGTCTCGGTTTGGCATATGTCTTCGAGTTGTGAGTGTATTGGAAGACCTCTCATGTTGTTGAGTTGTGGAGTGAAGCGGATCTTTCTGTTGAGTTATGAGTTCCTGATGATGTCTTTTGGGCTGACCAATGCCCCAGTAGCGTTCATGTATTTGATTAACAGTGTATTACAGTCGTAATTATACCCCTTCGTTATTATATTCATTGATGGCATCCAGGCATACCCACGTAGCCAGGAAGAGCATACTCAGCATTTGAGGATGGTATTATAGATATTGACGGAGGAGAAGCTTTATGCAAAGTTCTCCAAGTGTGAACTCTTGGCTCAGTTCAGTAGCATTCTTGGGGCACGTGGTGTCCAGTGAGGGTATTCAGGTGGTCAGACGAGCATGGAGAGAGCTCCAGAAGCTTAAGATTTCTTTGACCACAGCTCCAGTGTTAGTTCTTCCATCGGCTTCAGGTTATTATACGGCATATATTAATGCCTCGAGGATAGGCATTGGTTGTGTTTAAATGTAGGAGGATATAGTGATTGCGTGATAGTTGTGATTTTTGGAAGGGTATAGAGATGATATCAGTTTGAGGCTAAGCAGGCGGAGTTACCTCCCGTGGGGTGTCCTGAGGTTGTGTTATCCTTAGCTGGTTTTGTAGAAAGTCCTCTTTTATCAGTGATTGATATATGTTGCAATTTGAGTTTAGATCGCTTGTGGGAGTTGGCATGACTATTACAATGGGGAATGCGAGATTTGCATACGATTTGAGATACTAGACGGTTTGTGTCATTTGAGCTTATGAAGGCTTTAGTGAATCTCACTGCAGTATGGTAGCAGTGGTAGCGTATGGGCATTTTGGGTTATTATTTGCCTTGATCTTTGGCTTTGATCCAAGTGGGGGAGTCTGTAATGAAAAGTTGATTGCACGATTATGTGCTGTATTGGTTTCGGTTCGGGGTGTATTGGTGAATCAGTTATGACCTGCAGAGGTGGAGTTTGGGAATGACTCAAGTAATGGAAATTCTTCGTCACAAGTTGTAATGTACTCTATGGGTAGGTGAGTTCTATTGAATGATTGAGTTGTAATTGTAAAAGGTGTAGTGGGTGCAGTGTATGAATTTTCTTGTGCTTCAAGTGTGTGGATTACTTTCCTAATACATTGTTGTGCAAACGGGGTTAGGTCGTTCTGTCTGCTTGATCGGTGTAATCGATATTTGTGTAGAGTGGATGACTCTCGAGAATGGATCTAATGGATTCAAGGTTATACGTAACAATTGGGAATCTTTAGGATGTGTATTTGGCTAGAAACTGAGGTCTACATTGGAGGGTGTCGACACTTGTGACATTTCTACATTATCATGGATTCTTTATATCAGTATGAAGAAGGTGAAGGTAATGGCGTTAGATTCGCAGGAAGTCTCTTCGGGGTAAGTATTTTGAATGTGGTGCTTCCTGGGATATTCGAGAGAGTATTCAGCGGCTTATGAGCTTTAGAATGTATGGTCTTATGCTTGGGTCTCGTGTGATGAGTCTAGGTTGAGAATTGCGGTATTATGACAAGGAGAATTGTCAATTCTAGGGTAGTTCATAAGGAACTTGGACAAATAGGACAACTTTGTAGTGAGTCGGATCGGCATGGTAAGGGATATGATTAGTTCTTTGGGTGGTTATGAGGCAATGAGTTTCTAGATGTGCTTCCTAGCAATGCTCTTGGGTGTTGGTGACCTGCGTAGCGTGGTTGAGTTAGAAGGATTCAGTTCTGACAGTTTGGTGTTGTACAAATGGGATTCGAATACTTCCTAATGGCTTCTACCACGGTTAGAGATGTGTATTTTCTACTGGCGTGAGGTGCATGAGAGGTATAGTGATTTTGCTTTTAGGTGGGATCAAATGTAAGTTCTTGGCTAGTTGGGTACGTAGTTGCTTGTGGCTCGGAAGGGGTTATGAAGTTCCCATATTTATCATAGGATGGCATGGTGTATGCGGTACATTGTGTAGAGTCGAGATTTGCATGTGTGAGGTCACGGTTCAGTTCTGGAAAGAAGGTCAAAATTCTTAGGTAGCATTGGCAGTTTCAGATGACTAAGTAAATGATATCTATTGGGTGGCTTGATGAAGGTATACATTTCAGAAAGGGGCAATGTGTGGAGTTGAGGGTGCTTCATTGGTAATGCGACGCTCTCTTGTTGGATCGACTACTGATATTCAATGTTTCTTAGTGACACGGAAGAATTATAAGGGTATCCCTCGTGTAATGATTTAGCATTAGGGGTGTGTTACATATTCGAGCGGTGGAGTTGGGATCAGATATGGTAATTTGTGCACTTCATCGGACTTCGAGACTGAGAGTTCTCATAAACAGATTATTTTGTGGTTTTGGACTGTGAGGATGCGAGCAAAGCTAGTCAGATGTTAGTAAATTCCATGATTCAGTCACTGTGAACCTTTGGAGAGTTATCTATCGGTTGTGGGTGATCATAGTTGATTTAAGGTTATTGGTAGGCCCAGTATGGGTGTGTGTTCTGCACCAGGTCGGAATTGTTGACCCTGAATTGCTATTGTTGAGGGATGTACCATCCGATTGTCATTGAGTTTATTCATATTTTGGAGTGATCTAGGGGTAACCCTTCGGTGTTGCGAGGGGTGGTGATTGTTGGTTATATGCACATATGGTGCAGATTTATTTGGGCTTATGGCGGGATTTGAGTAAGGTAAGTAATTGGACATTGCGGATTAAGACGTATTGGTTATGTTCTTTCGGGTTCGTGTGGTATGGTATCGTCTGATTCCCCATGGTTAGGGCAACGCACTTTGATTATTTGATGTCGAATTGTGCATGGTTATTGATTTCGAGCAAGATGACTCAAAGTATTTCATGTGGACCGGCGTGTGGATGGGATCACGCATTGTAGCAGAGTTATATGGAGATATGATCCTTGGTGTCAGATTCGTGTGTTTTGATTTTTCAATGAGTGTCAGGATCTTAGCATGGTGTTGTGACGGTAATTGTTAATGGAGGGATAGTCCTCTCGTGTGAATCTTTTCTATGATTTGAGTTTGTGCGATATTACTATTGAGTGCATGAGTTGTGCAGGTTATGGATATGGATTGTATTAATGTGTCATGTCATCAGAGTGGTAGTGTTGGACGAGAAGAGGTCATTGGGCCTAGAATGAATACTACCAGAGTTGTCTACAGCATGTTGGAAGGATGACACCGGAAGTTAGCTTAGAAATATTCTATAGTTCTGTTGGAGAAAGGGGAGCTCCATGACTGGCTGATCGAACGAATGGTGCAAGTTTCTAAGTGTTTCTTTTATCATCTGCAGTATATGAAAGTGTTAGAGCGAGGCATTTCTTGATAAGAGGTTATGTACCGTTATTGGGTGGTTTTGAGCAGCTATTGTGATTAGGAGTTATCGCCATGAGTGTTTGAGTCATGCGGTATATTATGTTATTGCATCTTGGGTTATAGATATGACTTGATACAGCGTGTTCAGACTTATTCAGTTTATCGTGCTGTAATTTTGATCTTGTAAATTATTTCAGAAGTGAATTTGGTTCTAAGGTTTATAGGTCAGGTTGGATTTTGAAATTTCAACGGTGTTGTGCTATCGGACCTATATGGGATAGGTTGACGCGGGATCACCCTCGAGTATGTACATGGTACGTTAGACGGCAATTTTTGTGGTTTTTGGAACAACTCTAGGCACATTCGAGGATGAACGTATGTTTAAGTAGGGGAGAATGCAACGACCCGATCGGTCGTTCCAAGAGTTTTAGCCTTGTTTTCCCCGTTCCTGCTTCATTATATGTGTTTCAGCTTCATTATCTTGTGTTATGTGGGTTGGCTCGGGTTCAGAGCAATTTTTGGAGAAGAAATGAGACACTTAGTCTCTTAACTTGGTTCAATAGTTGGAAAAGTCAACCGGAAGTTTAATTATAGGTATATGATCTCTGATGTGCTTTTTGTGGCTCGGATAGCTTCATTAGGTGATTTGGGACTTAGGAGTGTTCGGAATGTCATTCGGAGGTCCGGAATAGATTTAGGCTTGAATTGGCGAAATTGAGTTTTTGGCGATTTCCGATCGGCAGTTAAAAATTAGCTATCGAGGTCAGAATGGAATTCCGGAAGTTTGAGCAGATTCGTAGTGTCATTTTGGACGTGTGTGCAAATTTTCAGGTTATTCGGACGTGTTTTGGTTGGTTTCGGCATCATTGGCGAAATTTAGAAATCTCAAAGTTCATAGGCTTGAATCCGATGTGATCTTGGTGTTTTAGCGTTGTTTTGGGTGTTTTGAAGGATCAACTAAGTTTGAATAAGGTTATGGGACATGTTTTTATGTTTGGTGAGGTTTCGAGTGCATCGGGTGAGTTTCGGGTGGTTAACAGATCAATTTTTGGTTTTGAGTGATGGAAGATTTTTTCTGGTGTTTTAGTTCTGGTTTTCTCCTATGCGTTCGCATAGGGATTCCTGCGATTGCGTAGGCTTAGCAGAGGGAGCTGGATAAGTTTTTCTATGCAATCGCAAAATGGAAGATGCGATCGCGTGAGAGGGTAGCCTTTGGTATTCGCGAACACGTGGCCTTATTTGCGTTCGCATAAAAGGAAGGGAGCCCGTGAGGCCGAGATGGTCATGCTTCGCGATCGCGTGAAGGTGTATGCGATCGCGTAGGGTAAGCTTGGGCTGTGATATTTTTTGTTCTTCGCGATCGCGTGTATATTTCCGCAATCGCAGTGAATAAAATACCTGGGCAGATTCTTTTAAGTTCAAAACGAGGGTTTAGTCTATATTTTCAAAAACCATTAGAGAACTCGGGAGAAGGTGGAAATTGAAGGGATTTTCAGTGGAGTTCTTGAGGTAAGTGTTCTTCAATCATATTTGGGTTAATTCCATGATTTAGTCTCAATTTTTATTATTTAATTTGAAGAATTAGAGTGGAAATTGGAGAAAATGGGAGGAATGTTTGAGAATTTCTTTTGATGATTTGAGTTGGAATTTGAGGTCGTATTTTGATGCTCTTGGTATGCATAAACCCGTGGGAGGATGAGGATTTTTGTGATGTAAATTTTATCGGATTCCGAGAGGTGGGACCGAGGGTCGGGTTTGGCCAATTTCGGAATTTTTTGGGTAATTTTGATAAATTTCGAATGGGCTTCATTCCTTGGCATATAATAATGATATGAATCTGATTTTTGGTAGATTCGTAGCATTCAGAGGCCGAGCCTAGAGGCAAAGGCACTATGGGCTAGGATTTTAGCCGATTTTGAGGTAAGTAACGACTGTAAATCTTGTCATGAGGGTATGAAACCCCGGACATAGTATTTTCTCACTATTTTGGAGTGGCGCACATGCTAGATGACGAGTGTGTGGCGGGCACTATTGGGGGACCGTGACCTGGTCCGTCCTGTGGAAATTATTAAGTTGCGTAATTGATTTAAATTATATGATATTCCATGTTTTAAGATTATTACTATATTTTGGGTTGTATGCCATGTTTGGGACCTTGCACCGACCTGTTTGGACCCCTTGTGGGCTATTTACTACTATTCCTCACTGTGTTGATTCATGATTTACACTCAGTCATATTTTGTTTAACTGATTTCGAAACTCACCCTTATTTACACTATTTTGAGATATAAAATGATGTTTTTGGGTCGAGTACCCCGTTTTACTGATAGCCCGAGTGGCTTTTCCAGAGTTTCTGACTGAGTGAGGCCGAGGGCCTATGTTGTGAGATATTATGGGATCGGGATGCATGCCGCAGCATATTATATTGTTTCTAATGACTGAGTGAGGCCGAGGGCCTGATTTGTGAGGATATGATATGGGATCGGGCTGCACGCCGCAGCATGTTATTGATAGGCCGAGTGCTTAAGTGATTATGCCACGAGATGGCTTGATATTAGCGTTTGGGCTGTAGGAGTCCCTCCGGAGTCTGTACACCCCCAGTGAGCGCAGGTACCTACAGAGTGTGAGTGCAAGTGCGAGTGCCGAGTGCCGAGTGCTGAGTGATGAGTGATAGGGAGGCAGGAGTGATTGTAAGGTTGCCCGAGGGGCTGATACGAGTGATTGTGAGGCATGTTGAGTGACTGATTTTGAGTGATGTTATGCCCGAGGGGCGATTTATGAAATGTGGTTTTTCCCGAGAGGCTATTTATGATTTCTATCATTTCTATATTAAATTATCTTGATTTCTTTGGAAACTGTGAAAAGGTACATTTTCAAAGGAATTTTACTGAAACCGATTTTGAAGTGTTTAAAATCATTGTATCTGTGATTTAGAAAGAAGAATTGTATTTACTGTGAATTGATGACTTATTTTATGCGTTCCGCAGTTCTCAGACATTATTTACTTTCATTACTACTGAGTTGGCATACTCACATTACTCCCTGCACCTTGTGTGCAGATTCAAGTGTTAGGGCAGAGTAAGTTGTTTACCTGCCTCAGGGATTTCTCAGAGATTTGCGAGGTAGCTGCACGCGTCCGCAGCCCTGCTTTCTCCCCCTTATTATTATTGTAAAGCTTGTGTTCCAGACTTGTATATTTTGTTAGATGCTCATGACCAGTGACTACGGGATCTTGGGGTGGTATTTAATATTTGGTGTAGCTTTATCTGTTTTAAAATGATTAAATGAAACCTTTATGGATTATCAATTTAGTAATGATATAAATGAAAGATTATTTACGAATTGTGTGTTGTTTTGGCTAGCCTAGTTCCACGATAGGCGCCACCACGACTAGTTTAGATTTGGGATCGTGACATTCCGAGACCTTGAATAGCTCTGTTTATGCCTCCTCAATTTTCATACATGGTCCGTATGTTTTTTCAAAAACTTTTTATGTGAAAAATTTATGAAATGTGAAATTTAGCTTAAAATGATTTGAGTTGACTACAGCCAACATTTTGTGTAAACGGACCCAGATCAGAGTTTTGACGGTCCCGCTGGGCCCGTATCGTGATTTGGAACTTGGGCGTATGCCCGGATTTGGATTCGGAAGTCCCTAACTTGATTTAACGTGATTTGTTGAAAACTAGTAATTTGAAGGCGTAAAGAATTCTTAAGTTTGGCCATAGGTTGACTTTGTTGATATCGGGTTCAGATTTTGGTTTCGGGACTCAGAATTGATCCATTTCACTATTTATGACTTGTTAGAAATATTTGGTGCATAACAAAGTTGATTTCACGTGATTCAGACGTCCGGTTGTAAGTTCTTAAGTTTCTTTGAAAATTTCATTCATTTTGATCTCCGAGTAGTAGTTCTAGGTTCTATTTTGGTGTTTTGATTGCGCGAGCAAGTTTGTATCATGTCATTACATTTGTATTCATGTTAGGTTTGGATCCCGAGGGGCTGGAGTGAGTTGCAGATAGGGTATGAATCGATTCTTGGACTTGGATAGTTGTTGGTTTGTTGTTGTTGGTGTCTGTCGTTTTGTAGGAGGAACTAGGATGGGGACGAAGTTTTTTCATCACGAATGTGATGGCTTGGTCGCGAACACGTAGCACTGGGGGTTTATGCTTCGCGAACGCGACTAGTCTCTCATAAATCCATAGGATTATGGGGCCTGGGAGGGGATCTAAGTCGTTACTCTTCGTGAACGCAACATCAGCATCGTGAACGCAACATCAGCATCGTGAACATGAAGGCAGGTGGGAGTAAGCCTTCACGAACGCAAAGAGTAGCTCGCAAAGCCAAATGCCTTTGGCTGTTGCTGCTTCGCGATCGCGTCAGGTGTCTTGCGAATGCGATGAACACCTAACGCCCAGTCTTTTAAACTTCTGAAAATCAGTATTCACCATCTCCACATTAGAGCTCGGCCTAGAAGCTATTTTGAAGAAGAATTTCATCCCCACTTCATAGGTTAGTATATTTTAACTCGTTTTCTTCTATTTCCATCAACACCTATTGATTTCTAACCTTAATCTATGCTCTTCCATGGTAGAAAATTAGGGACTTGGGTAGAAATGGAGATTTTTGTAAAATTGAGATTTTGACATTAAATTAAGGTCGAATTTCAAAACGAATCACATAATCGGGCTCGGGGGTAAATGGGTAACTAGGTTTTGGTCCGAATCTCGGATTTTGATCAAGCGGGTCCGGAGTTCCTTTTTGTTGACTTTTTCTAAAAATCATTGAAGATTGAATATATATATATATATATATATATATATATATATATATATATATATATATATATATA
>MDKI01034059.1:0-21643 GCA_005239505.1 Nicotiana paniculata | reverse complement strand
TGCGCATAAAATGTAAGGTATATCACATGTTAAACTATGCAATTTAGTCTCGCATCAAGTTCCCCTGCCTCGGTCGATAAGTCTATCTTCTCTAGGACCTGCGAGGTTGCGTCGTTAGTCATCACGAGTAGCTTCTCTTTTTTAGCCTAAAAAATCCTTACCTTTTCGACCAGATCAGCATGCTCCTATTTCACGGACGAGGCCACCTTCTATGCCTTTTCTAGCTCATCTCAGAGAACTAGGATGTCCTTGAGGGCCTCGTCTTGTCGTTCACTAAGAGCTATGTACATTTCCTTCTTCCAGACTTGCTCTTTGAGGTCGAACTCGAGCTGGCTGATTTCTATCTGGGACCGAAGGAAGCTTTCATGGTGGAGCACTGAAGCCTAAAAAACCTCAAGGTCGTTAGAGCATGCTAAAACTAAGCAAAATTCGCAAAGGATACACAGAGTACACACCTTACTTGGTTCAGTGACTGTTGCTCCTTGTTGAAAGGCTCGATGTGCCTACTTTGTTCATCTTCGCTTGGTTCTCCTCGGTCACTAGACAACGAAGGTAGCTGGACACACTCATCAGGGCAAACAGTGCCCAGGCATCCACCGGGATAGTGGGAATGATCGTTCTTTTATGATCGGGATCTAAACTCAGGGCAGGGAACTGCCTCACCAGCTTTGGTCTCGAGCTCAGCTCGCCCGCCCCCTATGGCACGTCCATTTTTGGCACCTCCAGATAACCAACCCCACAATATTCCTCCAACACGCTCATGTTCATGCCATCGAAGAATATGATGAAGGCATCATCTGCGCCCCGTACCGTCTTATTTGATTTTTCTTTATCGGCTTGAGCCACTTCGAGCAAAGACTCTGTGTGGGATGGCATTTTCGTGATGTCGATGACACGGGATACTTCCTTCAAGGCAGGAGCGGCTTTTGGGGAGGCCATGACCTCTGATTCTATTTCTAGTTCCCGAGCTAGAGGGGGGTCGACCTCTTGGCTACCTTCTCCGGATGCTTCCTGCTCTACCTCGTCAATGGTCGACTCGTGAGAAATAAAGTCAAGATCGTCCTCCTCAGGGAAAGCCCTGATCCGGAAAAGGGAATCAGGGTTTGGTACCCTGGATTTGGTGTTCTTTTTGTTGTTGTTCAGACCCGGACAACAACCCTTTTCTTCTTCACCTTGGCATCCAGAGAGCTAGAGGATTTCCTCTTTTTCTTCTTTTTCTCCTCCTTTGCGGTAGCTCCATGTTGTACCGAAGCGGAGGGTTCTGCAAGCGAGGATGGGGCCTCTTCCTCATCCAATGGCCAAAGCTTGGTGGTCTTGGGCAAGCCTGTGAAAGGTACTTAGAAAAATTAAAAGTTATGTAAATGTAATTATTTAGGGAGAAGAGTAACCATGGGATTAGGCCTCCTACTTTCCCTTCGAGAGCTTGCACTATTCACCCTCGAAGTAAGACATTTGTTTGCAAATCCCCTCAATCCACTCCTTGAAGCGGGGGACTGCATTGGGAACTTGGGTGACCCCTGCATAACGGTAGACACATGCAATTAGAAAAGGAACAAAAGGAAATAGCAAGCACTCGAGAAAGAGAAGACTTACGAATGAGTTCCACTTTTCAGGGAACGGTAAAAATTTGGGGGGAATGAGATCTTCGATTTTCACTCGAACGAACCTCCCCTGCCAACCTCGATCTCAATCTTCATCTATTCTCAAGAATGTAGCTTTACTAGCTCGACGGACGAGCTTGATCAGCCCCCATCAGAAGATTCGGGGACTGTACGACGAAGCAGGTGGTCGAGGGTGAACCGAGGTTCTTCGGTGCTATCTATGAAGTGGCTGAGAAGGATTACGATCCTCCAAAAGGACGGGTGAATCCGCCCAAGGCAAACCTCGTACCTTTTGTAAAAGCTAGGGATTATAAGGTCCACCGGAGCTAGCGTGAAGGGGTAAGTATAAACACTCAGATACCCCTCCACGTGAGTAGTGATGTCTTCGTTGGGACCAAGAACGAACACCTCCTTTCCATCTCAGTTGTAGTCCACCCAAACTGTGGGGAAAGTATCCTCGGTAACGGAGCATGTGTACCTCTATTCTCTCTCGCCTCGGTCTTTTTGACCAGAGGCCTTCTCGACTTTGAAGTCATTTTCAATAGAGCAGCCCCCGGGAATGAAACTCTTTAAGGAAAGCTCCTCTACCAAATTGAGAATGTATACCTCGGAATTCGTGGACAGGTTGGAAGTTGAAGGTACGATTTGCATGGGCACTGATTTGGAAGTTTGCCATCGAATTCTGAAAAATATGAAGGTTCGAAGAGAAATATAGAGGTTTGAAGATGAGGATGACGATATGAAGATTTGAAGAGGATAGAGTTAAGTGGAAAATTCGAGGGTAAATCAAAGAGCTCCTAAATCGGAAAGTGAAAACGTGAAAAAAGGATCGGAGCTTTTATAGAAGAAGGATAATCAATGTGCGAGTATCGTATTCGAGGACATATAATCGATGACTGACACGTGTCCAAAGTCCGAATGACTCGACTGATGGGACGTTTCGCTGACCCGTCAACTCGATTGTAACGTACTGAAGAAGGAATTGGGGTTAATTTATCACTTCGATAAATCTACTCTCTGGGAAACGAGGAGACTATCTGTAAACTGGTAAAATCGGGGGTAAAGTTTTCCCTGATTCCTCGATGAAAGAACGAATAGGAAGCGCGGCTCGACATGATCTTGATCGAGGCCAGGAAGCCCTCATATCGAGACCTAGGGGATGAACGACGTATCCGATATCGATTACGAAAAATCGACGTACCCTCGGACTAAGTACAACTTCTGGACCTCAAGGAGACGTGGTGAACGGTTATGCATGGCGGATAGGTGGCCGTAATATTCGTCCTCAACCGGATACTACGGAGCGGAACCCATTCAGTATCAATTATGTATCAACAATTACCAAAGAAAGAAGATATTTACCTTTTTTAGACTTCTACTAGGACTGAAATCCTCCTACTATGTAAAGGGCAAGTTTTTCTTTGATCTGAGATATTGTAACACGCAATTCAAAGCAATAATAGTTTAATTTTTCCTTCTAGCTATTGTTAAAGGCATTACTCACTGTTCTTTTCTTCATTCGCGATCGGGCTTGAACCAAGTATCCAATCGAGGACGAGTTTCACTGTTCAATCTAAGATCAGGCTTGGTCATAATGTTGCGATTGGTTTGATCGTTTATTTCGTCTTTATTTCATTTAATGTTACTCTTAATAATTCGTGTTGAATTAAACCACGTATCCTCTAAATCACGTACAAATTTAATTGTTATCCAATTTTGGGGTATACAATATGAGGAGTACATGGTAACAATATTAGAATATTATTAAATATTATTATTATTATCTTTTAGGTGATTATTGATCTAGTATATAGAAGTTAAACGCAAATAAATTAAATTTAAATTACACATACTGTGACAGTACGAACTATATTATCTGTGTATTTACGTAAGTGGCAAGTAGGTTAGCAATTAGTGTTTGTATTGAGATGATCTACCATTATCATTTAAGTGATTCGAAAGAATATCGTATATATGTGTATGGGTAAAATCGAGGATAAGGTTATCCTCGATTTTTCGATGATGAAATAGGAGACGACGTGGTTCATCGCAGGCTTGAGTAAAGTCGAGGGTTCCCCAGATCAGAGCTCGGGAGATCTGGCTAAACATGAGAAGAATCGAGCTCGAGCAAAATAAAGAATCGAGGCTAAAGGGGAGTTGGTTTGAGAGAACGAACGGGGGGCCAAAATATCTGCCATCAACCGTATTACGGCACAAATCTCGCCCGATATTAACTGCGGATTATAATTTACTAGAAGAGAAGGATTTTTACCTTATTTAGATTTGTACTATGATTGAGATCCCCCTACTATATAAAGGGGAGAACCTTTTTATTTTTCAACCACTGGTTGCACGCATATCAAAAGAATAAATTAAAGTTTATTTTTTTGTCCTCTAACTATTGTTCAAAGTATTCTTCATCTACTCATTTATTTAGTTGCAATCAAGCCCGTCTCGAGGGCATGATCGGAACCAGTTTCAGCGTTCGACTTAAAGCCACGTTTAACTGTTACCATCACGTTTGGTTTGATCGTCTTGTTTCTCTTTAATTTATTTATTTATTGTTGTTAGATCATTCGTGTTAAATTAAATTAAGTATCCTTTAAACCGCATACAAATTTAATTATTACTCGTTTTAAGGATAACAAATCGAAGACACAACGTAAGATAAGCTGAAGTGTTCAATTAAACACGTGAAGATCCACATATCCATTAATCAAATTAAAGGTGTAATTCTTTTTTGGATCAAATGATGCTCCCCCAGAAGTTTAACACACATTCCAAAACCAATCTTAGTGAACCAGCATTTGACAGCAAAATACTGGCCGCGTAGATTTGTAAGCGCTCATTATCATTAAACGCAACACTCAAACGCAGGAAAAAAGTAGAAAGTTACAAAAGCTAGCGTAGAAACTTTGCAATTACTTGCAAGCAAACTACTTCCTACTCTTTTTTTTTTTCGACTCTATCTTTTCTTCCTTTCTTTTTATCTCTTTTGTCCAAGAATTCTATGAGGCTAGGTTTATCTTATTGCGGTACCCAGAAAAAGAATGATTTGGGAACCCTAAGAAATCCTGAGAGAAGGACAATAAAAGACACATTTGTCTTCTGACTATTTCTACGTTGGACCCACCAACGAGAATGCTGCTTCTACGGATTGAACAACGTCGTATTTCTCTCCTCCCACCTTCTATATATTTGTCAACAGAAAAAAAGTCGGTTGACAAAATAATATATTAATTACTCGTAAGTTAAGTAAACCGGCCAACGTCCAACGTCTAACGTCGGCATGATAGAACATGTTGTTTTGCCGTTAATTCCGCCTCTATCATGTAGCATGTCATTGCAATTAATTTGTGTATCATAACATGAGGAATCTACAATAAATAATATAGATCAAATAGACATGTTTAAATATCAATACTCATTATCACCATCATGTGGATTAAATGATTGACATTTCAAGAAAGATATACTATGAGATAATCATGTAGTACTAATTTGATCATTGAACAGGTCAAGAAGATTCGCTGCAGATATCCGATCTTCGAGACATTTACAAAAATTATGATAAACCACTTCTCGTCCATCACATGGACAGAGTGCACCCTCTACATACAAAAATACAAAAAAAAAAAAAAAAAAAAAATTAAAAAGTATTTTTGATCATACAAAAAAATATTGGGGAACTCAACATCTAAATGTTGAGTAAAAAAATCATGTATGTTCACACTGGTCTATCGTTCTCTTTGACGGTCGTTAAACGATAGCCGAAAAACCCACTTGGAGAATGACTTCTTCTTTGAACTTGTTGTGTTAGACTGTTGATAAGATTGGTGAGTTGGATTATTGGTACTGATAGCAGTGGACTCCACAAAAGCCTTCATACGTCGCATGGCGAGGTTTAGTGTATCCTCGGACATGTTAGCAAAACATGCACGAAACCAACCTGGTTCATTACAATGGCATGACGATCCAGGCGAAATGTTTAGGCCAACATCGTACACTATTTTCTTCCATAAGTCAATTTCAGCTTCAAACGTGTTAGAGCTTAGTAAATGCCTCATGTCAACCCAACAAAATAAACCAGCATTGCTTTCGAGGCAGTTAATACCGGCATTTTTAAGACCTCGTACAAGCATTGCATGTCGTTTCTTTAGCCTCTTTTGGTTTTCAGATATGTACTTTTTCGTGAATTTTTTGTCGGAGAGCATGGCTGATAGAAGGTACTGAGTCTGGGAAGATACTAAACCGAAACTGGACATCTTTGTTGCAGCTGAGACAACCATCTCGTCGTTGGAGTAAATTGCACCAACTCTAAAACCAGGAAGACCAAGATCTTTCGAAAGACTGTAAACAATGTGAACTCGTTCCCAAACTTCGGTTTTCATGTAGTTCTTTTCAATTAGAACTTCCATGACACTGACGAAGCTGGGTGAGTTAAAAACAGTCCCCGAATAGATCTCGTCACTAATGAGATGGATTTCTTTTGCGTCAATGAAACTAAGGAGGAGCTCAAGCTCACTTCGGCTTAGTGTTGTACCCAATGGGTTTGATGGGTTGGTCACTAGAACACCTTTCACTCTAAGGTTTCGCCTTTTGGCTTCTAGATAAGCTTCTTCAAGAGCGGCTTCTGTAATTCTGAAGCCATTTGAACTTGTGCACTGTATTGGCACAATCTCAGCTCCAGTTCTCCATTTGAGGTCTCTGTCGAATCTGCATTGCATATGATGCAAAAGAACCATCAGTAAAAAACAAATATAGGCATTAACGGATGGAGTAGCTAGTAGTTATTTTGTAGGACTATAGTAATAAATTGATGGAACGTACCCAGGGTAGTATGGGGTAGGAAGGAGAAAAGCGTCGCCTTGGTCTGCTAGACAAAACATGAGCGTTTCATTTGCGGAAGTTGCACCGGCTGTAAGAACGAGCTTCTTTGGATCAAAGCTTACTTTGTTTCCTCTGATTTCTGACATGAATTTGGTCATTGCCTGCATTATAAGTATAAACATAACAGTGAGATAATGATGTCACCACATACGGCGAGTATATTCATAATACTTCAGGGCTACTCTACATGCATGATTGAGTAGAATAATTAATCACATGTTATTTTAGTGAAGTAGACACGCACATTCTTGAAAGCTGGAAGGCCATGGTAATCTTGAAACAGAGCAAGCTCTCTGAATATTGACTCTCCGTTACTCTTAAACCCAGCTGCGTCTGGGTTTTGTGCTAGCCATGACTCTAATAAATCGAAAGAGAGCTGCACAAGAAAACATTATGTCAGAAAAAAGAACGTGAATGCCGACAATCGGAGATGGGAATTTGTAAGAACAGAACAGAAATGAGTTTGTGCTTTTTAATTTACCTGATTCTCTGCAAGACCCATCTGGATTATTCCTTTAGGATTCTGAACTTCATCGTATGGGTTTTTCTCATACTCTTGCCATCCTAGGAAATATGAAGAATCTTGTCCGTGAGAGTTGCACGTGGCTTTCTCTGACAGCAGCTTCATCTTTTTTGGTGTTAGTTTCTGGGTATATTTTGCGAAATAAATATAAGCCACAAAGCTTGACTGAAATATGCCAGCAAGAAACGAATTAATTAGGAAGAGTTGGACGTAACAAGTAATCACTTGGAAAAAGTTTTGAGAGATTTTGAAAAAAGAGTTTGATTTGGAAAGAATGAAGGGGGATTGTAGATTAGATAGAATGAGATGGAGATGTTGTTGCTATTTGCTGGCATTTCCATGGCTATTTATAGGAGTTTTGCCAATGAAAGAAACAACACGTCAGCCTATCTCCCCATAATGCTTTGACTCTTAAGCACTTAAATTCCTTTTTAAACAAATACTAATTCTTTTAAGTCTATGTCTAATTTGACGCGTTTTAGCACCGTTGAATTTGTGTTTAATGTATTATAGTAATTTAAGGACATTTATGGTTCCGTGCTCTCTAAGCTCATTAAAAGAAAGCGGCACTTACTTGGGATTTTAGAGTAGCACTATTGTCCCTAACTCTCCATCTAAAAGTCATTCACAAAATTTTTGAAAACTGTGCACACATCAGTACTGGTAAACCTACTGCAATTGCAACTTCTCTACATTAATTTCATGTTTATTCTGAATTAATATTATTTCAAGGGGAAAATATAGTTACGAATAATGGAGAAGTCGAATGCATATACCAACAAGAAAATCTAAAAGACAACAATGGGTAGAAGTAGAAATAAGCCCATCTAAAATTTGGACCGACGGTGACTGTGCCATGGTCCATTTGCTCCCTGCGACTGGCCCATCTCTTACTGTGTGTCGGCCACTTATCTCGCCGTCCCCGGTCTCCCCTCACAGGTGGGGCTACAAAACCCAAAACTTATTTTCTTATTTCTAAATCGTTTTACTACGTAACATTAAAAGAGTTCAGTATAAAGTTAAATTCTCACTTAATTCTTTTATTATAAATTAAACCTTTACGTGTCCCAGTTCAGAAGAAATTAAAATCTCTTAATAAAGTGTTCTTCAACATCAGTAGTAATTTTCTAATTTCAAGCAAGATAGCACGTGACATTCAAGAGTTAAAGTCAACCTCAGCCGTACATCAACTAGTTGCCTACACTGAAATGCGCTGTCCAGGTAAAGAAAAGAACTCTTACGCTAGTCATAGCACAGCTGTATGCACAAGTTCAATTTGGTTTGCACATATTGACCCTTCACACGGCTTAATGCTTTTAGACCCAAATTGACATCCAATTTTCACATTTTTGTAAATGGCTCAATTATACTTTACTCTATTGGATTGATAAAATTCAAAACTCAATTCGTTTACGATTAGTAAACTGCATACTGCAAATTAATCAGAAAAATCTGAAATTGCCGAGGTTCCTAATTACAACCAGAAAGTTGGTATATAAAAAAGACAGTGGGATGGTAGAGTTCTTTTTGGGGTATTTCCGAATATGGTACGTACGTACAAATGTCCCAATAAATCTTTGTTTTACAAAGGCAAAGCATAATAATGTCAAGAAACGCTAATAAAAAGTTTACTAAGTTGGGAAAGTATGACAATAAGTACTGCATGATCAATTGAAATTCTGTACTTAAGTATAGAGTTTCAACCAATAAAGCTCAGAAATTTATTGCATTGTAAACAAATGAAATCCGACAGTTTTTTTCAAAATTTACATGACGAAGTGGATTTGCAAATATCAGGAGAGAAGGGATAATAGAAGATGAAGTTTCAACCACTAAAGATCAGAAATTTATTGCAAAGGGGTAAACAAGCTAATTCCGCCGGTAGTATTAGCCAACTGATTTAGCTAAAAGGAATGTCCTAGTCAATGTTTGGTATATTTGCATCATAATCACATTGCCAGGGCGGTTAGAAAGGGTCTGGTCGTAAAGTTCAGCACAAAGTGATCCTAAAAGAGATAGGTTCTCTGTAATCTTTTTGATTGCCCTGGTTATTTCATGCAGCAAATTGAAGTGAAGAGCAAAAGGGACTCAAATATTCTATCTTTAATATAGTAGGTAGTAATAAATATTGTTCAGTCTTACACAGAGGTATAGCTGCAGGGTTGGTAATAGTGGTGTGCTACCGAAAGGGCGCTCCCAGATTTGGATCTCTTTTTGTTACAAGTTTGAAAAATCTAAAAAAGTGAAAGACAACTCATGATCCTTGCTGTAGCAATGTCCGATTTTTTACTTTGTATGGTGTAAAGGACCATTAGACTATGGGAAAACGGATTTCTGCTTCAAGTCGATATCTTGACAAAATTAGAGGGAACAAACATTAGTGACAGAGATTCTATTATATCGATTTTTGACAAAGCAATGTTGGTGATTAACTCATAATACGGTTCCCAACCACTTTTTCTATTAAGAAGCTACACTTTCAAATACCGACCTAGGCATTTTACATTATCCGGAAAAGCGGAAAAGAAGAAATTATTTACAGAAATGTGATGAAACTGCCGGAATTAATAAAGAAGTCCATCTATTTTGAAGGGAGAAAATGAAAAGAAAAAAAATTCAAATCCCTGCCGTGTAGAAGAAGTAAGATTGCAATCATATAGGTGTGGAAACAGGTAGAATTTGTAACATGTCCTCTAAAGTTTGTTTTAATTAAATAATTATCACCATGGAGCCTAATTGACATGCATTAAGTCAACCGCAGGCTTTGATCAAAAGCATATGACTCCCAAATAATTAATTAGGCAATGAGAAGTCGACATTATTTATGAGTTTAATTTATATATATTTTACATTACTAGGTAACATAAAAGAAATTACAAGTAATCATTTATAAGTCAAGCTACCTATTATAACATGTTAAAATACAGCGTAAAAGTTATTTGCACTATGTATATATGTTAATTCTTAACGAATTTAAATTTGAGTTAACTGGCTTAATTAGACGCTTATGAACATAAAGGACGGATACGCTTATAACGTGCTCCAGTTCTGCCCAACACTGAGGCAGACTTGATCCTAGAAATGGTGGTCTCGACTGATTGACTTAACCTCTAGATAAGCTTAATTAAGGGACAAGAAATGACATGATCCCCAGCTCTAAAAATGGCGTAGATTCTGTTTCCTAGGATTGACTGCAGTTGTCTTGTTATGACTACAAACTTGGTATATCTTTCGTTGAAACAGCGCATTGTGTCGAAATTTATCACCGTTTGTATTTATTCTGACAAATAGCGTCATGTTTAATGAAATAACTCACATGCGTCATGGTTATAAGACTTGATACATATTTGTGAGTTGGAGTTCTTACTGGTCTGATCTGGACCATAATGAACGAGTTTTCGCTTCTCGTATATCTACTATGTATGTTTCAAGTGTATTCCAATGTTGGAATAATCTGTCCAAGAGCACAAATTGCTCTTATGTATATGCATGCAAGGCTTAATTTACAGTTAAAATTAAACATTTCATGCATTTTTCACCATGAAAATTTGGCAATGACACAATATAACCTGCTTCAAAATAGGTTAACCTTTCAGTGTAGTAGTGCTAATTAAAAAATGTTTCGTTTGATGAGAAAATTAATATTGGTGAGTGAAAGTGAGAGAGGGGATCATGAAATGATTGAGAGAGGAAACATGTGGTTTGTTGCAAAGGAAGGGTGATTAGGGCATGTGAAAGCCCTGTTTAAGTGCCCCCACAGAAGTAAGAATATGTACATAAGAATTTGGGGTCCATTGGAAGCCTAAAATGTAACTATCCATAGGCCAATAGGTTGCTCTTTGTGACAACTAACGTGACAAATCACATTTATATTAGGTCCACTCCTCCCATTCCTAGCGGACTTCCTAGGAGACACTACCCATACATGGACCATTTGCTTCCTGCCTGATCAGTAACGTAGCCCCCTCACCACCCACCCCCCGGGGGGGGGGGGGGGGCTATTCTCTGTCAAACTAATATTTGCGACATACCTATATCAGAGTCAACGACTGATGCAGCTAATTAGTACAAAATTAATTGGCTTTTACATAGTAAAAAAAAGGAAATTAACTGATATATATTGTAACAAGTCATTTGCCATATTATCGTATTACAAATTTATTTATTATATATGAAATGAATCGCATAACAAAATATTGCCACTGTAGTGCTACATAGTCAAAGTCAAAGAGTCCACTTTAATCAAGGATATCTTCAGTAACACAAACTGTTTCTTAATGCACTGACCTGCAAATCAGTCGTGCAAGTAATGTGATTTCTTCGTCTCACAGTTCCACTACATACATTATGGTTCAGTTATATTATCCGATCCTTGATAATTTTGTTGAGAAGTGTAGGAAAATGGTAGTGCCATCCCATTATAACATATTGACCGATCGATACTGCTGCAAGTTATGTGTAGAGTACAATTTACTTATTAGAGCTTACTCAGTCAGAAAATTTGAAATTATGAATATAGTAAAATCACTGATCAACTCTTAGGTTTTCCCTAATATGATCAACAAATGTTATCTATAAATGTTAGCATGCAAATAGTTGTTATTTGGAGGTTGCGGAATCATATTTATTGATCGATCATCGTTCAAATATAATTCCAAAATTCTACCTATTATCTGAGGGTCTAAGAATCGGGATCATAAACATAAACATGTATCTGATAATCGAACAGTAATTGAATAAAAATTGTCATTGGTTTTTCTTATAGCTTATTTCATTGGCTACTTTTATGTAACTATGCAAACAATGGCTATTACAGCTCAAGCTGTATGAATCTAAATATAACAAAGAAAACTGAGCAAATTATACTTTGTCTATGTAAAAAAAAAAAACTGTAGCGATCACAATACTTGCTATTTATTGCCATAACTTTAATTAAGCTGGTTTATGGATCTCCATCGCAAAAAAAAAAAAAAAAAATGGAAAATTAAAGGCCCATTCTTGACTTGAGTGCTACAATAACATTGCATATTTGCTTCCCGATCATATCTATGGTACAAATGTGATATAAAATTCATACGCACGAAAGAAATTTGAACATGCATGTTACAATATAAAACTCAAGTAGTTCAGAGTTCATCACCGTGTACAATGTAGTTTATTATTTGTTAGGTTTTCCCATGATTAATATTTTATTGAGAGAACGATGGGTCCATTAAGACATATTGGAGAGGTATGGGAAGCCATAATCTGAAAACGACCTTTATTTGGCATCTTCTTATAGTGAACAGGGTCTGGGAAAAATTAAAATATCTAACAAGCTAGCTTTTAATTACTTCACTGGACCAAATTGAATTATGTGCGTATCTCAATCGTTATGCTTATATTCCTTGTTTTGACAGTCGACTCGATTTCAGGAGAAATTTTGTTCTACTATAAATATTTTATTAGTGGCGCTTGGGAAGAACATGATCAATTCATCTTTAGTTACGTAATTCCTCAAATTGTTGCCGTGTCACATTTTCATTTCCTTGGAGACTATAGAACTTGGTCGTGCTTAGATTAGACACGCAGCTTTGACAATTTTGATATTTAAAAAATAAATATGTAGACGCGATTTAGACAGAATTAATGGAGCACAAATGATCTTAATTTTACCTGTATATTCCATACAAACTTGGACTATATAATGCTTCACAATTTATTTCCGTATAATATTGGATAAGTTCATGCAATATGAGTCTTCTCTGCATAATCCTTGACCCCACTAGCTAGCCGAAGTTGACGCAGGTTGATATTTAACGATAGTGACTCGAGTCATCACTCTATCTAAGACGTTAGATTGACAACCATTACGTTGTTATCCTTGTACGAAATGATAATCCATATCAACAATGTAAGCTTGTTCAAATAGAGGTTAATTAACATTTAAAATATTATTTTTACACTATCAGGTCACCTATAAAATAATGACAACTAATTCATCCATCAAAAAAAAGGCAGAAAGTGAGATAGGTTATGTAATACAACAAATTCAAACACTAAATCCATTCTATTAAAAATGTTTAAATAGTTGGTATTTATGATATCAGGACCCATGACGAGTCTTAGTCCTACAATGTTTCTTTCATGCACGCTTTTTTCTCCTTCCATTTTATTTTACTTTATTATGAAGTTTAAGATGATAGTTTGATGAACTCGCTATTTAAGCAGTGAGAAAAATATTACATTGTAGTGCTAGTTGAAAGTTGTGAATGCTGTTTAAAAATATATTGCTCGTATAATGGTATATATCAGACAATTTAAAATGCTTCAAAATAAAAGGAAGTAGAACGGACTGAATAACATTTTCACATATAAAGCAAATAAATCACATATTCACATCTTAATCAGTTGTCTTCGTCAAGCATGGAGGTGTAGCAAATAAACTCAGACGACAACGGATTTAAGCTTGCGAATAAAATTTCTAAATAATGCATTGCGAAACAGTAGTCCCAGCCCAGCTATACACCATTGGTCCCTTGGCTTAATTCCAGAATTCACACTGCTCAGTAAGGAGAATTATATCGATCGGGACTATTCCAGCTGAGCCTGAAAGCGATGAGGTTTTTGTTGGAATTCACTTCAATGCTGTGTTTGTCTTTGTTTATGTCAACACCTTGCTCTATTAATTCTACTTCCTACCCATCTCATACTCCGACCTTCGACCTTAATTGACTTCCTTCCTTCATTGCTAAATAACCTTATGGACCATTTTGAAGAGTATTTGTTTCAACAACTTGTGTGTGACTTCTCCAAATCAAGACATTATATAATAATCAGTATCTATAATTCGATAACACATTTGTTTTTTGCTCTTCTTCCCAATTGCCTATAGATTCGGATTGAAGTTGTTTACTTGTTACAAGTTTCAACTTCACCAAAAACCCTCTTCCATAAACATTTATTTCACGAGCCTGCCTATTCACTAGGGGACACTCAAAATTGATGGAATAACAGAGGAAAATATCAAAATCTTTGTAGCATGGGCCCACGGGTCAATAGGACCAAACCCAATGCAATGATTAGAAAATCTAGTAAACCATGTGTCCAGAGGTGCCGCAGCAGGGGAGGCAGGGCGCTGATTTGCTGTTCTCACTGGGTGGGCTACCACTGTTGGAAATGTCCATTGGGCTACATGCTGAGCTAGCCATTAATTTGACAACTAAACTTTCCTTGTAGGATTAGAACAAAAATGGCCCAATTGTAAGATACAAGGCCCAGAACCTGTCTAACAAATGGTTCGATACCCATGTTCATATGCCTCCTTACTCACCATATGTAATTAATTGGTTCCCACAAGTTGTAATTACTTCGAGCTTTGTAATGGCAGCATTAATTTTAAAGTTTAGAGGTGTAGCTGAATATATAAAAATTTATCATTGGATTCCTTTGTATAAGGCAGCCACTGTGGTAAAACTTGGGGGGTGTCTCTTGGATTCAGAACTCGCAGTGTTGGTAGCATTATTTGGATCCCTATGTGGGTAGCATTATGTTCCGAATTAGAGAAAAAATAATTTAGCCTATTATCCATGTCAATTGACACTTAATCCATCTTCTCTGAAATTCTTCGAGGGGATTGGAGCAAAAAGACGTATTTGCATAAGAATTTTTATTTAAAATAATAAAAAGAAAAGAAATTGTTAAGTTTAGTGGTGGTAAATTTAGATTCATCATATAGTTTATGTCACAATTTTTTGTTTTCATTATGTATTAGGGGGAGGAGAAAGGAGTAATGGGAATTGAACCCGTGGATTCCCATCAATATCAGTGGATTATAGCTATCAAATTTAGGGATGCAAAAAAAGAATTTCAAAAAAAGCCTGATACTTTTAAGTTCGCCCGGTGCATCCCTCGAAAAAAATGAACCTGGTAGTGGATAAGACCAATAGCTTCATTGCTCATGTAGATTATATGTCAAATTTTCGCGTGGATTTGTACCTATTTTTTAAAAAGAGTCTAATTGATATTTAATTTTTTAGATAACTTCAAATACATACACATTTCTCTTCTTTTAAATGTCATTTTCTTCCTTTTTATGCTTAAGTTTTTTCTTCTTCTTCTTAGTTGCAAAATGGGCTTGTTAAATTTATTGTTATGTTGGTAATTTGATGATTGAGATGTGTTCTTTATAATATTTGAAAGCTATGTTTTAAATTTGAGTTCATTTGAAGTAAATTTGGACATTGAATCGTGTATTGGATTGTTGAAATTTGAAAAACAAGTTTATGTTTCAGAACTTAAGATTCGAAATCTGAAGTTGCATTCAATAGATTAAACTACTCAAAATTTGAATTTTTAAAGTACATTTAAAAGATAGAAAAACTTCAGATTTGATTTCTGAAGTTGTATTGAAGAGATTGAACTATTTCGTATTTGAATTGTGAATTTGCATTTGAAAGATATGAGAACTTTATTTTGATTTCTAAAGTTGCATTTAAGAGATTCAACTACTTCAGATCTGAGCGAATATACTTTATAAAATTTGTGCATTGCAGGTATAACTTCAATAGTGGCTCCAAAAGTGGGAATAAATGGAAATGCTCCGACTATAATGATTGATTATTTGGCTTCATGAATTAGATGTCGATTAAGTATGGTGGAAGTGCACAAATACCCCATTTTGGACCTCCATTTAAGTCATACTCGAAATTTACAAGTTTTTGCAAATATATGTGAAACAACTTCAGACACACGTAACTGAAGTCTAAAAATTAGCTCTAAAGTTTGGCATATTATATGTGTAAGCAAACTTCACATATTTCTATCCGAAGATGAGACATGCATGTTTGAAGTTAGGCTAACTTCAGAGAATTGAGAAGCAAGCAAGCCTAGCCGTTGTAAAGTTTGGCCTATCAGGCGCAATACTTCAGACGTTTTTGTTTGAATGAAGAACCTTTTCCAGTTCCATTATCTGAGCTGAGAGTTCCTTCTAAATACAGTGCTCTTTGATGATTTTGACCCATCAAAGTTTCAACAACAGATCATTGATTTTCAATTTAGTGTTTGAACCACGGAGTACAGTTCATGCATAATATTAGGTTGTCAAATTTGGTCCAAGCCCAAATGACCCGCCCAACCCGTTCAAGGTTGGGCTAGTTATTGACCCGTTTATTTATGAGCTAAATTCACTTTTACCCGTTCGGAGAAAACAAATAGCATCTGGTAGCCATAAATATTAGTCAGACAATTCATAACCCAAACAAATTATATCGGGTAACCCAAGCTTACTGTATGCAAAATAAGGCAAAATTAATGGCTCTTCTTGAGGTAACAAAAGGCTATTAGGAAAAATAATTGTGTTTAGTTGGTCTCCACAATTGATGGGTTGTATTCTGTTTTGATGATCTAACAAACTTTTATGTGAAGAACCAGATAGAGGACCTGATCTGTAGACAGCACAACTAGCCAGCTTTAACTCAAAGAATTCTGGACAGTACATTGTTGAACTTATAAAGAACAACTAAGGGACCTGATCCCTTGACAGTCTCCCAAACGATAGTACATGTTAACTCTACGGCTGTAAAAAGCTGTGACAGAAAAGTGACTGCCTGCAACTGTTCACGCTACAGTGCAGTAACAGTGCAGCAGTCACTTCCCATTGGTTGTGAAGTGTACTCTTAAGATATGGGACATCCTCCTTGGAGTGTACCAAGATCTTTAATATCGTGTTTGAAGACAAACAAGAAAACTCACTTGAGCAATTACTAAGAACATTCTCTCAAGCATTAAAGTGGTCTCTAGCATTGAAGATTCAAGTGTTTCAAAAGCAAGAAGACAACTCCACTAACAAGGACCAGTTCCACCTTGAGTCGTTAGTGTCCTTAGTTGAGTTGTAATCTTGCATTTTATTTTCATTTTATCCTACTCGCTTTTGTAGAAGCATCTTGTTAGGAATCACTCAACATAAACCTCTAGTGTTGCTGTAATGACTAGTGTAGTCACGAATAAAAGTCTTTGTAACTAGAGAGTTACAAAGTGGCGTGTAATAGTGATTGCAAGTTAGTAAGTTGAAGTCTTTGTAAGAAGTACATTACAAACTGACTTATAATAGTTTAGATTACAAGTTAGTGAAGTTGAAATCCTATGTGTGTAGGTTGTGGTTTTTGTCCCCTTGAGTGAGATTTTTCCACGTAAAAATCCCTTGTCTCTTTTACTTGCTTTCTTAGTGTACTTCTCTGTGGGAACTAGTAGAGGACCAGGTATCTCTACTGTTTGGTGGACTCATAGAAACTATCAATTGGTATCAGAGCAGGCTCTTTCTAAACGGTTAACACCTAGAAAGGATCTGTAATGGCTGCTCCACCAAACTTCGAAGAAGGAAAATCTACATATCGACCTCCTAGATTTAACGGTCAGTACTATGGGTGGTGGAAGACCCGTATGCATGACTTCATAATGGATGAAGATTCTAAGTTATGGGACATCATCTGTGATGATCATCATGTTCCTATGCACAAGGTAGGAGAGGTTGGTCTACTGGTGCCAAAAACCAGGAATGATTACAACGATGCTGACAGGAAAGCAGTGGAAACGAATTTTCGTGCAAAGAAAATTCTAGTGTGCGGTATAGGACCTGATGAGTACATCAGGATCTTTGCATGTCATTCAGCTAAAGAGATTTGGGAATCTTTGCAGACAGCTCATGAAGGAACGACGCAAGTAAAACAGTCCAAAATTGATATGCTCACTACTGAGTATGAGCTGTTCAGGATAAAGGACGATGAATCTATACAAGATATGCAAACTAGATTCACCTCCATTATCAATGAGCTTCACTCTCTAGGTGAATTAATTCCTAGGAACAAGCTAGTGCGAAAGATGTTGAGTGTTCTGCCAAGCTCCTGGGAAAGCAAGTCAATGCTATCACTGAAGCAAAGGATTTGCAGACTCTAACAATGGATGAGTTGATTGGAAACTTGAAAACATATGAGATGAAAAGGAAAAAGGACAATGAAATAAGAGAACCCAAGAAGGAGAAGAACCTGGTTCTTCAGGCTGAAAAGCATGAGTCAAGCGAAGAGGACAACGACATGGCCTATCTCACCAAGAGATTCCAGAAAATGGTTCGAAGGAATGGAGGAATACCAAAAAAAGGCAGCTCAAGCAAGCCTATAAACTATGACTTATGTCATAAATGTGGTAAGCCCAAACATTTCATAAACGACTGCCCACTCTTGAAGCAAGACACCTACAAGCACAACACTGACAAAGTTGCGAAGAGGAACCAGGTTCGTGACAACAGATTCAGCAGAAAAAGCGCAGCTGACAACGTTGTGAAGCAGGCTCTTGCCGCTTGGGGAGATTCATCAAGCGAATCAGAAGAGAAACATGAAGCAGAAAATAGCTCTATGATGGCAGTTGAGAACAAGGCTAGGGAGTATGACTCATTGTTTGCTCTTATGGATCAATCTGATGAAGAAGATGACACAGATGAGGTAAACTTCAGGGACGTTCAGAGAAATCTGAAGTCCTATTCTCTTAAAAATTAATGTCATTGTCAAATGTTATCATTGATACTTATTACAACTTAATTGAAGATAAGGATTCATTGACTATAGAACTAGGAGAAGCAGAACAAACTAGAGATGATCTAGTTGTGTGTGTGGTAGACTTTAAAGAAACTATAGGTAATCTTGAAAGAGAGAAAGAGTCTCTAATGTGTAAAATCAACATTGTTGAGAATGAGAGAGATGACCTAATGGTGGTGGTTGTAGACCTTCAGGATACCATAAAAAATATTGAAAAAGAAAAAAAATATTGAAAAAGAAAAGGAAGTAAGAGAAGAAAAACAAGAAAGGTAGAAAGTGAGAGAGATGATCTAATTGTAGTAGTGGTAGATCTGAAAGAAGAAGTGGAGAATCTGAGCAATTAAAATGCTAGTCTAAGTGTGAAGATTGATGATGCTGAGCAGGAGAGAAACGATTTTCTAGCAGTAATCACAGATTTAGAGGAAACTATTCATGGACTAAGACAAGAACCTTCCTTTTGCTCTTCCTTCGGTTTGCCTCCACGAACGCGTAGCGAGAAGACTAGTAGTTTCGACAAGAGGCTACATCAATAGCTGAAACTTTTTTTCGGGTAGGGTAGGCTTGGAGTCAGAAGTCCTATTCTTCCCAACCAAATAAGCACTTTTGCAAAGGCTGGTTCCTCAAGTGTGGATAAAGGAAAGGAAATAGCCAGTGAAAAATATATCCATCTTTAAAAGGAACTAAATGAGGCCAAAACGAGTATGTGCAGTGAGGTTGAGAAAAATAGGGAGTTACAAGCTGAAGTGAGCAAAATAAAATCTGATCTTAAAAAATCATTGAACTGGACCTGGTCCACGGATGTTGTCACTGCCATGTATTTCAATAACAGTGGAAACAGGCAGGCGATCGGGTTTCAAAAGGAGAAAACTCCCTACAACCCACATAGCAAATATGTCATAGTCCCAGACAATTGGCTCTGTACCCACTGTGGAAACAACGGGAACTTCAAGGAAATCTGCCCAGTCAGGGATCAATCAGTCCAAAAAAACAAGATGTTTGTCGGCAAGAGGAATACAAAGCAGGGACCAGGTCCCAGCAAGAAATATCAATTCCTGCCGGCATGGACTAGAAGAATTCTTATTCATCCCTTTCCCAACTACAAGGGACCCACACTTGTTTGGGTTCCTAAATCTAACCATTGATTTAATTGTGCAGGGATCAGTAAGAGGAACTGGGCTACAATGGATCATGGACAGCGGATGCTCAAAGCATATGACTGGAAACACTATGGATTTTATCTCATTGAAAGCCCTGCAGGGAGGGGATATATCTTTTGGCAATGGAAAGAAGGGATACATCCTTGGTGTTGGAAGAGTTGGAAAGTCTCTGGAGCACTCAATCTAAAATGTGTACTATGTGGATGGCTTGAAATATAGCTTATTGAGTGTCTCTCAAATTTTTGATAAAGGAAATAAAGTGGAGTTCTTATCCAAGGTGTGCATTGTTACTAGCCTAGTAACTGGAGAAGTGGTGTTGATAGCCAAGAGACACAAAAACATCTACGTTGCTGATTTTGAATCATTGGAAGCTGGTGAAGTGAACTGCTTAAAGGCAGTTGATGATGAAGCAGAGCTTTGGCATAGAAGGTTGGGTCATGCCAGCTTTTCCCTCTTGAACAAACTGATAAAGAAGGACCTGGTTCGTGGCCTGCCAAACTCCAAGTTCAAGGAGCACAGAGTCTGTGATGCGTGATCTAAAGGAAAATATGTGAGGTCATCTTTTAAGCCTAAGAAAGATGCCAGTACATCCAGGCCTCTTGAACTACTTCATATGGATCTACGTGGGCCCATGAGAATTCCAAGCAAAGATGGAAAGAAGTATATTTTTGTAATTGTGGATGATTACTCAAGATTCACCTGGACATTATTTCTTAGAACAAAAGATGAGACGTTTGAAGTATTTGTGGCCTTTGTCAAGAAAATCCAAGTGAAGATGGACTTGAAAGTAGCTTGCATTAGATCCGACCATGGAACCGAATTGCAAAATTTGATGAGTTTTGCACTGAAAATGGAATGACACACAATTCTCAGCCCCTAGGAATCCTCAACAAAATGGATTAGTGGAAAGGAAGAATTGAACACTGGAAGACATGGCTCGAACAATGCTCATTAACAGTGGGATTGCTAAGAACTTCTAGGCAGAAGAAATCAACACTGCCTGCTACTTGGTGAACAGGTGCATGATCAGGTCCTTCCTGAACAAAACTCCTTATGAAATTCTCAATGGAAGAAATCCAAAAATAACCCATATGAGAGCCTTTGGTTGCAAGTTCTATGTTCTAAACAATGGGAAGGATCAACTAGGAAAGTTCGATGCCAAAAGTGATGAAGGAATCTTTTTGGGATACTCTTCTCAAAGAAAAGAATACAAAGTGTACAACAAGAGAACACAGTGTGTAGAAGAGAGCGTTCATGTGCTCTTTAATGAGACTCCTTCCTCAAACACAGTCGAAAATGGTGATGATCAAGACAATCAACCACTCTTGGTTCCTAGAGAGCTTTTTGATGTCTCAAATGGCAAGGCGGATATGATGAGTCAAGCCAAGGAGATGAATGAAGGCAATGCAATCTCTTACTCCAGTTCACAGGAGGAACCATGTACCCTAATCTCTCCCACAGAAGCTGAAGAAAGAGTTGGAGATGCTGTGGAAGGTACTCCCCAGGTAGTAGAACGAGCAGCACAGGGAAACCCCTCTGATTTACCAAGTTCTTCCATCAATCAAATTCAGGCCCCAAATGGAAACATAAAAGTTCTCATCCTCTTGATAACATAATCACTCCCCTTGATTCTGGAGTTCAAACCAAATCCAAAACCAGAAATTCCCTAGCCTTCTCAGCCTTTTTATCCCAAATAGAGCCCAAAAATATCAAGAAAGCTCTGAAGGATGCAGATTGGATCATTGCTATGCAGGAGGAACTTCATTAGTTTGAAAGAAACAAAGTATGACATCTGGTACCTCGACCCTCATACAGAACCATCATAGGAACCAGGTGGGTATCCAGGAACAAGCTGGATGAAAATGGGAAAACTACCAGAAATAAAGCAAGACTTGTAGTTCAGGG
>ML321517.1:0-28572 GCA_005239505.1 Nicotiana paniculata | reverse complement strand
TTACTAGTCTGATGTATTTTAGTTTGTGTACTAGCTCTGATACCAAGTTGGGGGGTGGTCAGTGAAATGCACAATGTGCTCCCACTCTCAAATACTCGTCCACTCAGTACTGTACATGGCTTGTATGGCCGAGGGAAGATCCATCCCAGAATATATACACGTCTGATAGAAGTCACTCGGTACTGAGGAAGGCCAATCTATCCTTATGGAGAAGATCCATCTCCAGATAATAATACACCTAACAACCACTCAGTACTGTATATGGCTCACATGGCCCAGGGAAGATCTATCCCAGATTATATATACATATCTAACATCAGTCTCTCAGTACCGAGGAAGGCCATTCCAGCCCCATGGAGAAGATCCATCTCCAGATACAAATACTTCAGACAAGATCCATGTCCAGGGAAGATCCATCCCTCAAATATATCACTACGCTCACTGGAGGTGTGTTACAGACTCTGGAGAGGCTCCTACAGCCCAAGCGCTATCATAAGCTAGATCCAGGCATAAATCAATATAACATGTTGCGGCATGCAGTTCGATCCCATAACTGTCACTCAATATCAGGCCCTCGTCCTCACTCAGCCATCACTCTCCAGTCTCTCTCACACGGGCTCACAATGCATGGACTAGCCCGAATCAATGATATAAAGTGCAAAATAACAATTACCGAGACTGAGACATGATATGATATGCAATAACAAGACTAAGTATATAATATCAATGAAACACATGAAATGAGAGCAATAAGCCATCACTCGGGTCTCAATAGTATCGGCGTGAAGCCTTAACATAATATCTAGCATGGTTTCTAGCATGTTTGCATTAATCACATTGACAGTAGCACGGACATCAACAAGGAGGAATTACTAAACTGAGCCATGGAATGAACCAAGTCACCATTCTCACGGTGCACGCCCGCCTGCCCGTCACTTGGCATGTCTTTCACCTCAATTCTAATCATAAAACACATAGTTCGGGGTTTCAAACCCTCAGAACCAAGTTTGGAAGCGTTACCTCAAACCGGACGAAAATCTACTCTAAAATGCCCCTTCCGCTCGACCCGGCCACAAATCGCCCTGAATCTATCCAAAATAGTATATTATCATTAATATATGCTAAAGGAACGAAGCCCACATCAAAAATATCAAATTAGACCACAAATCCCGAGATTGGCCAAACCCGGCCTCCAGACCCACGTCTCGGAACCTGACAAAAATCACAAAACTAGAATCCTTATTCCCTCACGAGTCTACCCGCATATAAACTTCATCAAAATCCGACATGAAATGGCCATTCAATTCCTCAAAATAAACTCCCCAATTTCCCTCCATTTTTCTCCAAATTTTCACCCCAAATTCCCAATTTAGATGACAAAAATCGAGACACAATCATGAAATTTAAGCAAAATTAAGTGAAGAATACTTACCTCAATCACTTCTCTGAAAATCCCTTCAAAAATTGCCTCAATCCGAGCTCCATAGCTACAAAAATGCAAAAATGGCCGAAACCCTCGAAATAGAGTACTTTATAATCTGCCCAGACTAATGTGATATTTAAGCACATATTTTTCCAGCCCTTCTTTTACCCTATGCGATTGCGGCCATTCCCATGCGATCGCGTAGAACAAATTTTCGAAAAGCCTTCTCCAATTCTTCTGGACAACCTCTAGTATAATGGTCATAACGCTTTGTACAAAACTCTAAATTACAATTGGTTTAACTTTCTGAAAATTAGACATCAAGGGATACAATTGTTTTTTTGGATCATCTTCAAATTCTTTATAGATTGTGAATTATAAGCTTTCAAAGTTGGGCCAGTGCAGCAGAGATTTTACTCTAAGCGATCGCAGGAAGACTTACGCAATCGAATAGCACAACTAAATTTTTCCAAATTTTCTCTATGCTAACGCGGCTAGATCTATGCTATCGCACTGTACACCCCTGAAGCCAAAAACCAGCAATTAGAAATGGTCTGAAACCACCTGAAACTCACACGAGGCTCTCGGGACCTAAACCAAAATATACCAACACATACCATAATATCATACAAACTTAGTCGAGCCTTCGAATCACCCGAAACAATATCAAAATATAAAATTAACCCTGAATTCAAGCCTAAGGATTTCTAAACTTACGAAATTCGCCAACGATACTGAAACCAACCAAACCATGTCCGATTGACCTGAAATTTTGCACACACATCAGAAATGATACTACGAACCTATTCCAACTTCTGGAATTCCATTCCGACCATGATAGCTAATTTTTCACTGCCAACCGGAAATGGCCAAAAATCCAATTTCGCTAATTCAAGCGTAATTCTACCACGGACCTCCGAATAACATTCCGAACCCACTCCTAAGTCCAAAATCATCTAACGAAGCTATCTGAACCATAAGACCCCAATTCTGAAATCATTTACCCATAAGTCATCTTACAGTTGACTTTTCCAACTAAATAACCAACTTAAGAGACTAAATGTCTCATTTCTCTCCAAAATCGCTCTGAGCCCGAGCCAACCAACCTAACATAACAAAATAGAGTTGAACCACATATAATGAAGGGCTAAAACTCTCGGAACGAACTATCGGGTCGTTATAGTTCCCTTTCTGTAGGGATGGCGAACTCGCCTCGTCCTGCTCTACCTTAGGTTTTCCTCTATTGTTAACTCCTTCTGCCCTGTCCTGCTTAAGTTTTCTTATATGCGAAATGGGTTCAAGAAATGTATCTAAAACAATACAACTCGTTAATTTTCATTTTCAAAAAGTTATATTAATCGGCCTTGCCCGGCACTGTTTGTGATTTGCTCAATCGCTCCACCTCATTGTCATCCCTAACCGCAAATGAGTATGTGATGTCTGTCATTTCAACATGACAAAACGTTCAAGTTAAAAAGTTGTCCTAACTCCTGTGGTAGCATTATAGGATTTTAATTTGTCCCATCCTCAACATTTTAGGTATGCGTTACATTTTAGAAAGTTTAACCAAAAGTGAATGGAACTTCGTTTAAAAAAGAAGTTTAATATAAGTTACATACATTGTTAGTGTAAGAAAATTCATTTAAGGAGTATCTACATGTAAGCCTTCTTGAAATTTGTGATTTATAATCTTGAAAATAAATTAACTTATCTGCTACACTAGGTAAAAATGACGTGACGCTATAAAAATTTCTTATACTGGATGTGTATATTACTAAAACTCAAAAAGAGAAAACAAGAAAATATTCTCGTCTAAAATGAGTTTTCAAGGACCCCGGTTGTTCAAACTTTTAATTTGCATAATGGCATAATGCCTTAAACTATCAGTCAATACAAGGGATATGAATTTGAATTGCAATCGGTTTTATTATTGTTCGGGCTAAATGGCATCAAAGTATGAATACCGTTATAGTAAAAAAATAATTAAAAATTGTTGATTCTACGAACTGAAAATGGAGAGCATGAAAGCAACAACTTATTTTCATTTCTTCGAATATCGTGGGGTCAATTTGTTTATATTTTGACTATTTTACTGTTGTATATGCATGTGCCCTCACACTATATATTACTTTTTTCCGAAACCAACGAACGATCCTCTTCTTCTTCTGAATCACTACTTGCTAACATGATGACAAAGCTTTCTTGTGTTCTCCTAAACCACATGATCTCTTCAATTTGGACCGTTTCAGATGTGTCCGATATTGAAAAATTATGGTGGTCCGTGTAGCAGACAAGATAGTTTTTTGGTAATATATCGAACAGTTCAATGACAGTATTTAAGAAAACATGCAAGGAAAAGCGCAGTGATGATTAGTAATGACAAAATTCAAAGCAAATTCAGATACCTGCAGATGGTTGCACCTGCTTATTGTAAGGTATCTTTTAGTTTCCCCTGTTTCTTATTTTTCAAAAAAAGGACAATTTGTCAGTTTGAAATGGTGGTTGATTTTGTGGCCTTGGGCGTTTCAGTCACTTGATCTCGGCCCGACTTTTTTGATGAAGATCTTAACTGCTTGCTTGTTCCCCGAGGACCGAGTTCACTCGTCATTATGTAACACTGGGATGCCCGTCATGTTTCATTCAGTCAGACCGTAGTTCATTCCCTTCATGTTTAACCACATTCATGGTTAAATTATGACCACATGCCTGGTTATCGTATGGCACCGGCGTAGTTCATGTAACTAGTGGAGTTTAATTTAACCACATGCCTGGTTAAATTATGACCTTTGTTCTCTGAATGCCCTTCATGTTTCAACCTCCAAAGGTCGGTTATTCGACGGGCAGAGGTCGAGGCCGAGACACAGATAACATAGAAGGAAAAGACGCAGAATAACATATACATTAATTATCTGTTGAGTGTATATGTTATCTCAATTGGAGACCCTATTCTGGCATCAACTAGGGAGTGGATAGGTACCTGTTAATGATGATGAAATGAAATATAACTTCGATAATTCCAATTTGGAGAAGGTTGCTAGCTTGATCGAAGTAGAACGGAGCAACATTCCAAAGATTGTTTTAGCAACAACGAGCTTTATTAGTGCTCCAACTACTTTGGTGGTCCCTAAACATTTTAGCTTAAAATTTGCTAGCAATTTTGTTGAGAACATTATCCCATTGTAATTTGTTGATGTTTAGTTTGAAAGTCGAACGAGAGAAATCGAGATTTTGTTTAGTTTCTAGTTCTGAAGTTAAACATTGCTAAGTATGTTACTAATATATGAATTTGTGCTTTGTTATTAAATTTTAGTTTCGACTATTTTTTATTCTAAAAAATCTATTTTGTTGTGGAGATTGGATTGTGGATTTTTCTCAACTGGATAGCATAGAGTTATTGTGATACTCCACCTGAAATGAAGGCTTGTTTGAATCTGAATCTTTAACATTCCTATATATTAACCTTTTACCTATTGTGCTACATAGCAGTATTCTTTAATAAAAATTATCCATTGAGGATGTAATATCTCCTAATGTAAACTTTTCTTAGTACTGCAAACAACAACAGTCCTAACCTATTCCCCAACCCCTACCAAAGATAGACATATAAAGGACAACTCGGTACACAAGGTATCTCGTATTTACGTAGGATCCGAATAAGAGCCACATCCCAAAACGTGTGATATAGATAGCTTACCCTGATGCAAGTATCATGATGCTTGCATCAGTGGCTGAATTCACGGCTCGAACCCGTAACCAAAGACAACGTATGATCTTATTTTTTGTTCCCTTCTGGTAGGGATGGCAACCTCGCCCTGTCCTGCTCTACCTTAGGTTTTCCTCTATTTTGAACTCGTTCTGCCTTGTACTGCTTAAGTTTTCTTATATGCGAAATGGATTTAAGAAATGTGTCTAAAATAATACAACTCGTTAATTTTTATTTTCAAAAAGTTATATTAATCGGCCTTGCCCCGCACTGTTTGTGATTTGATCAGCCTCCCCACCCCATTTCCACCCCTAACAGCAAATGTATATGTGATGCCTGTCATTTCAACATCACAAGACGTTCAAGTTAAAAAGTTGTCCTAACTCCTGTGGTAGCATTACATGACTTTAATTTGCCCCATCCTCAATATTTAAGTATGCGTTACATTTTAGAAAGTTTAACCAAAAGTGAATGGAACTTCGTTTAAAAAAGTTTAATATAAGTCACATACATTGTTAGTGTAAGAAAATTCACTTAAGGAGTATCTACATGTAAACCTTCTTGAAATTTGTGATTTATAATCCTGAAAATAAATTAACTTATCTGCTACACCAGGATGTGTATATTACTAAAACTCAAAAAGGAAAAACAAGAAAATATTCTTGTCTAAAATGAGTTTTCAAGGACTTTGGTTGTTCAAACTTTTAATTTGCATAATGTCTTACACTATCAGTCAATACAAGGGATGTGAATTTGAATTGCAATCGATTTTATTATTATTCGGGATAAATGGCATCAAAGTATCAATACGGTTATTGTAAAAGTATAATTAAAAATTGTTGATTCTACGAACTGAAAATGGAGAGCATGAACGCAACAACTTATTTTCATTTCTTCGAATATCGTGGTGTTAGGGTCAATTTGTATATATTTCGACTATTTTACTTTTGTATATGCATGTCTCGTGATTCGAAACTCTATGCTATCTAGTTGAGCAAAATGCACAATCCAATCTCCACAACAAAATAGATTTTGTAGAATAAAAAATAGTCGAAACTAAAATTTAATAACAAAGCACAAATTCATAAATTAGTAAACATACTTAGAAATGTTTAAATTAGAACTAGAAACTAAACAAAATCTCGATTTCTCTCGTTCGACTTTCAAACTAAACATCAACAAATGATAATAGGATAATGTTCTCAACAAAATTGCTAGAAAATTTTAAGCTAAAATGATTAGGGAACACCAAAGTAGTTGGAGCACTAATAAAGCTCATTGTTGCTAAAACAATCTTTGGAATGTTTCTTCGCTCTACTTCGATCAAGCTAGCAACCTTCTCCAAATTTGAATTATCGGAGTTATATTTCATTTCATCATCATTAACAGGTATTTGCCTATCCATTCCCTAGTTGATGTCAGCATAGAGTTTTTAATTGAGATAACATATACACTCACCATATAATTCATGTATATATTATTTTGCGGCTTTTCCTTCTATGTTATCTGTGTCTCGGACTCGACCTCTGCCCCTCGAAAACCTTTGGAGGTTGAAACATGAAGGGCATCCAGAGAATGAAGGTCATAATTTAACCAGGCATGTGATTAAATTAAAATACGCTGGTTACATGAACAACATCGGTGACATACGATAACCAGGTATGTGGTTAAACATATCTCACTACTAGTAGACCTGGCATTGTTTTCAATATAAGCCTTTGTGCTAGATTTCAGGCAAATCCAAAGGAGTCTCACTTGATGGTTGTCAAGAGGATCTTGAGATACCTAAAAGGCACCACTGATCTCTTCCTATGGTATCCAAAAGGTAGTAATTTCAACTTAGTGGGATATGTTGATGTTGATTATGCTGGCTTTCTTGTGGATACAAAGAGAACTTCAAGTATGGTACACTTTCTTGGCTCATGTCTTGTGTCTTGGGCCACCAAAAAACAAAATTATATGTCCTTGTCTTCTGCTCAAGCAGAGTATGTGGATGATGCCTCATGTTGTGCTTAATTTTTATGGATCAAACAACAATTAATGGATTTTGGAATTGATGTAGGTTGTATCCCCATCTCTTGTGACAAAACTAAACAAATTAGTATGAACAAGAACCCGGTTCGTCACAAATGAACTAAGCAAATAGATGTTAAGCTTTACTTTTTGAGGGAAACTATGAGAAAGGTTTGATCAATGTGAAATTATTTACTACTGACAAGGAAATAACTGACATCTTCACAAAATATCTAAGTAGATATCACTTTGCAAGGAACATGTTAGAATTAGGGATGATTAAGATCTCCTAAAAGGAACTAGTTCTAACTCAATAATTTGTTAATTTTGTAAATAATTAGTCAATCTCATATTTTCATTAAGTATATTATTGTTCCATGTGCTAAAATATCTCATTGATTTCTAATGATATTACCCTTATTTTCTTAAAAAATTCAGTCTTACACAAGAGAACTTTCAATGAAGAACCTGGTTCATCAAAATTACAAGGTATGTATTCTCCATTATGCATATTTTGAAAAAACTGTAATTGGATCATGATAAAAAAGAGGGTCCCATTTCATCCCAACCTCCTTTAAGTCTATCTGTCACAAATGAACCAGTTTCACCAAGGAGTCCCACGCATCATAATTTCCTAGAATCTAGGGAAGAGTCCATGTATTCAAAGTGAATTTCCCAGGATGATTAGACTTCTAAACTCCAAAAAGAAGTCGTTACACACTCCAAATCTTCCCTATTTAAATTGATTAGTCCTTAACCATTTCTTCACTTCTAATATTTGAAGAAAGTTCAAGACGCCAAAATTCTCTCAACCTTCTCTCATCTCTTCTACAGTCATCTAATGTCAAACCCATTTGAAACCCCCAAAATGACTGAGAAACCTTCTTCACCACCCAAATAACCATCCCCCACACATTCAACCACCCTTACTCACATGAAAGGACGTGTTAAGATAATTGCTCGTAAAGTAGTCGCTGACTGTGAATAAATCAAGAAAATAAATGAAAAATTGAAAGCAAGCCAGATAGAGGAACCCCAAAACTCAGATGAATCCTTCAAGTTCGCAATTGAGAGGGAAGAACATTTATCACCTGAAACAGAACATGTAACTTTTGGGCTAAAAATCTCATCTGTTGTTGTCTCCGATGTGGCTAAAAATCTAGAGAAAAGGTTTGTTCTTGTTGGTACAATAGCTGGTGTAGAGTCTGAGTCTGCTAAAATTGGTGGTAAAAACAAAAAGAGAAAAGAAAAAGAGAGTAAGGGTGAAACAAGAGATGTGAAGGGAAAGGGAGAAGAAGGAGTGGCTAAATCTTCACCCACTCTTATTGGTTTGACAGAAGAAATAGGGGCAATGATGGTATGGAGTGAGGAGACTGTTGATGACGAAGAAAGTTTGAGAGGAGAGGGAGGCAGTGGGTTTGGAGATGCAAGTTTAGTGGAGGGGCTAGTTAGGCTACAGAAAAGGTTCCAAGAACCTGTTACATTTGAGAATGAACCCCTCCATGACCTTTTGAAAAGGGCGTCAGTAACGACTCGACCAGTCATTTTGAGATCTAGCGCATCGTTCAGTGGTTTGCAGCCATGAGCAGCTTCACTTCAGGTATTATGACTCTTACGCGCGGTCAGAATTGAAATTTGAGAAGTTCGGAGATGATTTGGAACGAATATTTTCATTTCGGAAGCTTTAAGTTGGAAGAATTGATTAAGATTGAATTCTTGATTAAACGACATCGGAAACGGGATCTGAAGGTTCCAGCAAGTTCGTATGACGATTTCGGACTTGGGTGTATGTTCAGATCAGGTTCTCGATGACACGAGAGTGTTTCGACGCCTATTGTGGAAGTTAGCATTTTGGAAGAGTTCCATGCAACAAAAGGTGGCTGCCGGCGAGGTGGGTTGGGGATGTAGGGCGGCTAGAGTTAGGATTAGAGATGTGGGAGGTGAAGATAATGGGGGGATCCTAAGGGTTTAGGAGGGGGGTTCCGACACTTCAAAGGGGGGAAAGGTGAGGGGTTCCGGTCCGTTAAATATGGATCAACAAATACGATTAAATATGACCCAAACGCCGTCGTTTTGGTTAAAGGGTAATCTGGACCGGGTAAAGGGAATTGAGTTGGGGAGGATTAAGGGTTAAGGAAACTAGGCCAGTTGCAATCTGGCCCAAACCGCCCCCATTTTCCTTTTCTTTGTTTTTTCTTTCTTCTTTTCTTATTCTTTGATTTTAAATCCTAACCTAATTAATTAAAAACCTAAATTAGGTCCTAGATTAAATCTAATTTGTGAAAAAACCCTAATTAACTATTTCTAACATTTGAACAATTAATTTAGCTTAAAACTAACGAAAGGAAATCACTAATTTAAAACTAAAAACTACAAATGTAAAAATGACCATTATTTTTTGTGATTTTTATTTAATAATGCAATTAATTTGTGTAATTAAATCCTAAATGCAATTAAGATCTAAAATTCTCATGCAATGCAACATTGAACATTTTTGGTATTTTTTCTATGATTTTAGGATATTAAATATGCAACTAAATGCAAACAACAATTAACAAAAAATTCCTAGAATTCTACGAAACATAAAAATAATTAGAAAAAATATATTTTTGTGTATTTTATAGGAGTATTTTGTGAGGCAAAAATTACGTGCTCACAGACACTAATTCGGAGGTACTAACATGAAAACTGTAATCTCCGATCCTCGCATGTGTATTGGAATCACTGACTCGCGCATCCCGTTCCTTTTTGAATCTAGATGATGAACCCGCATATTTTTGCCTTGATCTGGACTCAGATTGTATGTTTTCCTGTTTAGACCGTGAATCTCGCACTGCAGGTCTCATGTAAGGTTCGTACCTATTTTTTTCGGACCTTTTTTCAGATTCTGAACGTCTCAATCCTGCTATGTCATCAACCCTTAGCTGTGAAACATATCTTCTTCTATCTGCAACTTCATGTTGTACCTGTTGTACACATCATTCCACATTGTTGTAGGCTCATAAACTTTCCTTCAGTTTCCTTGTAGCTTCTGAATTTTTCTTGTTTAAATTACTTGGGAATTCCATAGTTGCCCAATTATCAGGTACTCGTGGTAGCATCATCCTCTCCTGTTGGAGTCTATCCACAAATTCCTGAGTAATTCTGTATCTCCTTGTTTTACCTTTAAAATGTCTTCCATCCTTTTTTCAACCTTCTGAGCTCCCGAATGTACTTTTATGAATGAATCTGCAAGCTCAACAAAAGATTCAATAAAACTTTTAGGTAAAAGAGAATACCACATTAATGCACGTTTCGTGAGTGTTTCACATAATTTTTTAACCAAAACTGATTTGATTTCTTGCCTGGTTAAATCATTGCCCTTCGCGCCAGTTGTAAACGCAATTACGTGATCTCGAGGGTCGGTTGTTCCATCACATTCTGGAATATCAGGCATTTTTAACTTTTTAGGAATTGACAGAGGAGCCGCACTTGACTTCCAGTGCTGTTGTGAATATTTATCAATATCTACTCCTTTTTACCACGGGAGGCACGCTAGCTATTTGTTCTATACGACCATTCTGCTCTTTCAACTGTTTCTGCAAAGTTAGTAATGAACTTTGTAAATTAGAGTTACTTGGTGTACCTGACCTCCCATCACGAGATTCATTGTGAATTCCCCCACTACCAGATTGTCGATCCCCGAGCATGGGTTTTCTAAAGTCGTCGTGTATGTGGCGCGTTAGGCAACCCCCTAACAAAGGTTTGAAGATCACCATTCACGTGCTCTGCAATCAATTGTTTTTATCCCATTGTTGATCATTAGTGTGTGATGTAGATCTCTCAGGTGACCCTTAACAGGACCGACGAGGGGATCCTGTTGGAGAGTGGTGTCACTCGGTGTGGAGCCACTCTGGGTGGAGGTGGGGGAGGAACAGGAACGTTGTCGTGAGGCGGGCGGCGTCGTCTATTTTCTTGAGGTTCAAGAGGAACTTCTTCAACTTGGTCATCCTCCATGTCATCCCCAGTGGCATATTTCCGAGTGGATCATTGTTGTTGAGAGCCATTTTTGTACCTACAATTGTTTCACCAAAAAAGGTTAGTAACACGGAAGGAATGAAAGACAGTCACACACAAAACCAAATATATAGCTAAATCCGTTTTTAGCTCCCCGGCAACGGCGCCAAAAATTGATCTCGCCCAAGTCACACCTCAAATTGGGGTTGTGAAGCGGTCGATTGAAATAATAATTACCCAACTAGGAGTCGAGATCGAATCCATAGGGAGCGTAGATGGGATTAGTGGTATATATTTGGACTAAGCACGTAAAGTGTCTAAATTGCACTTCCACAAACTTTGTTTTGATTTTACTTTTAAATTATACTAAGGTTTGCAAATGTAAAATGTGAAACTAGGGAATGCTGTTTTTGTTGTGGTTTTTCAAATATGTAAAAGATCTAGGGCTGTGACTTCCACCTAGGTCTTTGCGTAACGGGTTGGGGGCTTTAGAGAGAGTTTCGTTGGTCAGAGTGTATTATAGCAATCAACACATACTTACACACTCAATACCTCTGGCTAAGAGAGTGGTTTTGCCCAATTTGGCTTTTTCAAGTCCAAATGGGTATTGCACAAAATAGTTGATAAATGCTAAAGTCGGGTTTTACTATATCTGGGTTCAACCCTTTAATTGGGACTATCAATCTCTTGAGTTCATCCCAATTTATTGTTAGCCAACTTTTCCTAGACTAAGTCTCTCTTCCTCAAGAAGAGACTAAGTCAAATTGGCGTTGAATCAATGTTTGCAACCATTAATTCTACAATTATAGCAAGAACTAGGCTGAACATTACACACCCGATCATAAACAAGTCCTAAATCAAGCACCCATTATGTTTCCACACAAGGGTTGGGTCACAACCCTAGCTAGAAATTTAGTTACTCATAGTGGGTGATAAATAAAATAAAGAAGAAAAGATGATTAAACTCATTGAATGATGAAAAGATTAAAATCCAATGTAAAATCAACAAGATATGATAAAGTTTCCTAAAAGGGTAAATAAAAACGACTACAAACGTTCAGGTATTCAAAACATAACCTAATTTCGTCAAAAAGGACTATTTATACACAACTAAAATTTTTGGACAAAATTGCTCTTTCGGAGGTTGTGCGGCCCGCACTTTGCTGCAGATCTTGATAGGAGTCAGTTCTGTGGCCGCATCTTTTGGATTCTGCGACCGCACAAATCTAGGTGTTGCCGCACATTTGATTTCTGTGGCCGCGCAATTATAGTGCGGTCCGCAGTTCTTGATTGTCTTGAATTGCAAACTCTCTGAACCTAGACTTCTGCGGCCGCACAATTATTATGCGGTCCGCATTTTGCATTGCAGCACTGTAAAATTTTCTTCATGTTCTACGGCCACATTTGGTTCAGACTCTGAGTGAACCATGTCCACCCCTTTCGCTCTGTGAATTGTTTAGCCACATTCGGATTGAATTTATCCAAATCACGTGGGTGAGTTTTAGGAATCTTCCTTTAATTGCCCTAATAGTTAATTATGAGCTTTTGAGTATATATTGACTTATTCATATAATATTTGGCTAGTTTCGGGTTGTTTGGCACCGAGTTGAGGATTTAAAGCGTAATTTTAGACCGGAAGTGAGCTTTGAGACGAGGTAGGTCTCTTGCTTAACCTTGTTAGAGGGAACTCATCCCCTTGGGTGTATTTTGTTGTGAATTACTAGTGTGGGGTAGTCTTAGATTTTCATCATGCTTTGTTTGCAAGTGTTGATCATGCATATTAATTGTCTTAAATAGAGCTGAGATTAAGGATTTTAAGATTTAAAATCTCCAGTTTTGATTTCTTATTTTTGGGAATAATATAATTATTATACAATAACTTTGAGAAATCCATGTCCACTCGCTTCGCAAGTATTTTTAGCGAGAAAAATTCCTCTACTCTCATGGGAGCGGATCGTTCGCCTTGACAGGTTAATAAATGCATCTATGGTTAGTGTCGTTCGACCCATAGTAGTGCACACAATATATTTTTGATCGGGCTGTAAAACCTCAACATAAATCGTGCGTGAAAATAATCGGAGCCTTATTACACTTGATATTTTCTTATTGCTTGAGAGGTTATAAATTATTTAATGACAGAAACTGACTTGGAGTTAGTGGGTGATGGTTGTAGATGTTGGAATTTACTATTTATTCACTGCTTTTTATTGTGTTATTACTATTATTATTTCCATGTCTCACACATTGATGTTTTATACGTCAATACCATACAAGAGGGGGGTGATTTAGGTAGTGTCCAATTTTTGAGTGCAGTCTCTATAGAAGAACATGGTTCTTCTTGGTGTTCCAACTTCTACACTTTGCGGAAAAGTTATTGCAGAATTTAAAGAACACAGCAATTTTTACGTGAAAAACACCTGGCTCAAAGGTGAAAAAACCACGACCTACTTCCTAGTAGGATTTTCCCAANGAGCCAAACAACATTTACAAAATAAACTCTTTTGTAAACCTAAGGACTAACTCTAATCCCTTTGTGGCAAACTAGCCTCTAGCTATTTGCGACAAACTTCAAGTTAAGTCTAGCTTGAACAGTGTGTACCTATTACAACTGCTTCTAGATAAAGCTGAAAGATACAATATGTAATCACCTACTACAAACAACTAGATTCAAAAGACAACAGATGGAACTGGTTCTTCTAGTTGGTTCAAGTAGATTTTGTATCGCACAAGGATTCTACTTGCAAAATTGCTTTGGTAATTTTGCTTTCAGTTCTTGTTTCACTTCTGTGTTTGTGCGTTAATTCTTCAGCAGGAATGCTTCCTCATTTTATAGAGTCAGTAGTTGAGATGTTGTTGTTCAGTTCTAGTGCAACTCTTCCTTGGTGGAAGAGTTTGAGTTTATCTCAACTTCCTTGATCTCGATTTGAGTTTATCTCAACTTCCTTGATCTCGATTATGTCCTACCTGAAATCAAACTCCATCTACTTATCAATTTGCAACCTTTTCGCTTAGGAGATAACCTCTTAGTTCCCAGATAATGTTTATCTCCTGTGCATGGACGCTTCTCGTGCCAATGGGTCTGTTTGACTATGTTTGCCCTGATGGACCTGGTTCAACTGGGTTGGAATTTGTCAATCTTCAAAACCATGAAGTGACTTGATTCAACAAATCCCCCTTTTTTTATGATGACAAACTCTGTGCTTAAGCCTGTACATACTTCAATCCAACATAAACACTTTTTATAGATTTATGCATTCATCATAGAGAGACCAGGTTCATTAGGTTATAAATATCAGAAAAATCTTTGAAATTTTGAAAATCACATATCTTCCCCCTTTTGGCATCATCGAAAAGTTGAAAAATGATAAACTTACCAGAAGTATTAACAATTACTCATGGCCATTGAGGCAACTGCAGATGCAAATCATGAATTAATCATCAAAGGAAACCAATCGAATGTAAGCTATTTAAGAAACTGAGACAAAATCAATAACCAAAAACAAAATTCATCGATTAGATAGCAGATCAGGCACCATACACAAAAACAATTAAAAACAGTCGCAACCATGAGCAAAATAGAAAACAAAAAGCAGGACAGAATTTATACAATCCCAAACTGGGTCATAGAGGGGGTTTTTTGGAGGCACTGGACTCCTAAGGGTAGGAAGGGGCAGAGGAGGTTGTGGTCTTGGCTTGAAGAAGGGAGAGCATTTGATGAAGAACACCCTCATTCTTCTCCTTTTCTTTGGCTAATTCAGCTTTGAGAGCATCCCGCTCAGCTTCAACCTCAATAAGGCAAGATTTCAAACGAAGGATCTCCGCATCCTTGATCTCACCTTCCTGCACAAGCGTCCTGACCTTGTTATTAACAAGCAGTTTCCTAGATGAACCAGGTTCATTCTCAGGAATATTAACAGTGTAGTCACAGGTCATCAGCGTATTCTTCCCAAAGTAGTCCTTAGCAGTAGCCATTTCAGCATTCTTCACTGGAACCTTGAAGTGAGCAAGCATAGCAGTCAGGATAAACCCATAAGGTATAGCATGTGCCTTGGATCCATTCACAACCCTATCCAAGATCTAGATGATGAAGGCATGCCAATTGATCTGTTTACCCCTGTATAAGCACTCCATGAGCGTGAGATCCATGTAGCTGGCAATATGCCTTCGCTCTTGCCTAGGCAGCAGAAAATTTATGACAAACTCAAAGAACAGTTTGTGCTGAGGCCTCATCTTACTCTTAAACACTGCTCTGGGCTCCAGTTCTTTCTCATTCTCACAGAAAGACCTGGTGATTTGAAGAGCTGAGGGAAAGTCATCCAAATTAGGCCACCTTTTCCTTGTGTAATCATCATAACCCTCAGAAGGGATATGCAGTATTTCCCCCAACTCCTTTGCATCAAAAGAAATCTCAACCCTTTGAACCTTGGAGGATACCCTGCCATCTTTGACAACTGCATTGGCCATAAATTCAACCAACTCATTCCTAGTCAGCGTTCCCTCAAGATGAAAAACCATGTCCTTCCACCCTTGCACATCCAAGGTATCCAACAGGAAAATCATCCCTGACTCCTCAAGGTCTCTAAATAGCTTCCCCTTCAAGATAGTACGCTTACCAAACATTGTGAGTTTGTCAGTCTCCTCACCAGACACTTCCTCTTCCTCTCCACTCCATTCCTCATCATCAACAATCTTTACTTTCTTTGACTCAGACCTGGCCCTCTTTGCAATTATTGAGGGTGTGGAAGACACAGATACTGACTTCTTGGAAGAAGCCTTAGCTTTCTTGGGTTTTGGTGTCTCAACCTCAACTAGTGCTGGTTGCTCCTCCTGATGGACCAGGTCCATCTCATCGTCATCAACATGAACTGCCTCAACAGGCTCTCCAACTTTTGCCTTTCCCTTGGCAGACTTCTTCTTCTTGCTCTCTCTCAGAGCTTTTTCCAATTCTTCTTCTCCTTTCCTAACAGTGCTTCTAGTAGCACGACTTTTTGGGCAGGAGCATCAGCAAATGATGAAGCTTTCCTCTTCTTGGTTGGGACCGGGGTATTATCTTTCTTGGATTTTGGAGTTCTCTTCTTTTGGGATTGTAGGACTCACCCAACTTTTTCATCAACTCAACCGACGTTTCATCAATAGATGAACCAGGTTCATCTACTGCTTGTTGTAGGCTTTCCAGACCTGTTGCTGCTTCCCTAGAATTGCTTCCCCCTAAAACTTTGACTCCTTTCTCAACAATCACAGGAGTGGGCCACCAATAGCCAGAGTGGCACCTTCCTTCCCATATCCCCTTTCTGAACTCCCTTCTCCCTCTCTTTTAATGTTAATATTTTTCCTAATTTTTCTTCTCATATCCGGTACCTTTACATCCACTAACGACCCAATCAAGATAAACCTGTTTTCAGCCATTTCAGTTGCAGACCCAACTTCAATATTTCCCTTTTCAGTGTCAGATGAACCCTGTGCTTCATCCTCATTTGCAGATTTGAAGGACTCACTGGAAGATTCAGAATCTTGGACCTTGCTGGCTTGAAGTATCTAATTTAGTTTTCTGGCATGAGAACCAGAGGCAACTGATTTCCTGGCCAACATCTTTACTCTACGTTTTCTGGGGGCTGGAGTGGGGCTAGGTTTAACGGCTGGGACAAATTTAGGTGAAGGAGTGGGTTCAGGGATAGGTTCAGGAACTGGAGGGTTTTGGGGGGTCGAAGACCTAGTTGGAGAATGTGAGCTGTGTATCGATGGAGAATTAGAACCAGTGTCGTCAAGACCGACCCCGTAATCAGGGGTGGTTGATGAAGATGAAACAAGGGGTGGTGAAGAAGACATTGTTATGAAGATTTGGGGAGAGAAGAATGTTTATCACTTCGGTATGAGAGGAATGATGAACTTGGTTCGACGGTTATGCTTTTGAAGATGCGAGGGAATGATGGCCTTTTAAAGATGTGGTTATTAATTGTACAACGGGCATATTTCTTGGTCAAATGGGAGTCTAATCGTTGTAGGAGTGTCAGTGATTAGACAGTTATAACTCCCTAAATCTAGGTTAATTAAGGTTCGATGGGACTCTTTGAAACAGGTTCATTTTGGGATAAGTACTGAGAATTTGAAATGAACCAAATATAGATAGAATCATGCTCATGTGTGACTATAATTATTTCAATAAGTGTATGGTGATGAGCACGTACCTTGTCAGTCAGATGAACCAGCAGCGATGAACCAGGTTCTTCGTGTTATAGTCTTTAATTTGCCTCAATTTACAAAGATAGAAAAACATCATTAGTAGCCAGATAATCATATTAATACGTGGCAAAAGAGTATGGCAGTAAACTCATGATACTGAGCAATGATTAGTCTTGTTAGCTACCTATTTTAGTGTTTCTAGCCAAAAAAAAAACCATTTTTATTTTGCAATTAGGTGATCTTAATCATCCCTAATTCTAGCATGTTTTTCTCAAAATGCTCCCTACTTAGTGCCTTAGTGAAGATATCTGCAATTTGTTTGTCAGTAGCACAGAATTCGATTGAGATCATTCCTTTTTCATAGTTATCTCTTAGGAAATGGTGTCTGACATCTATGTGCTTGGTTCTCTTATGATGAACCGGGTTCTTCGTCATGCTAATTGCACTAGTGTTGTCACAGAAAATAGGAATGCATCCAACCTCTATACCAAAATCCATGAGTTATTGCTTTATCTATAGCAACTGAGCACAACATGAGGTTGCAACCACATATTCAGCCTCAGCAGTAGACAAGGCTACTGAGTTTTGTTTCTTTGTGGCCCAAGACACAAGGCAAGAGCCCAAAGCCATGCCTGAGGTACTTTTCCTGTCAACCAGGAAACCTGCATAATTTGCATCAGCATATCCTACAAGGTCGAAATTACTACCTTTAGGATACCAAAGACATAAATCAGTAGTGCCCTTCAGATATCTCAGAATTCTCTTCACTGTAGTTAGATGGGACTCCTTTGGATTTGCCTGAAACCTAGCACACAGCCCTACACTGAACACAATATCAGGTTTGCTGGCAGTGAGATATAATAAAGACCCAATCATCCCTCTGTATAGCTTTTGATCAACGGATGAACCAGGTTCATCCACATCTAATTTTGTAGCAGTAGCTATGGGGGTGTCAATTTCTTTTGAGTCTTCCATTTTAAATCTTTTGAGTAATTCTTTCACATATTATTGTTGATGGATCATTGTTCCATTAGAGTTTTGCTTGATTTGCAAGCCTAAAAGAAGTTTAGCTCACCCATCATACTCATCTCAAACTCACCCCCCATAAGTTTAGCAAATTCCTTACTCAATTTGTTAGAGGCTGCCCCAAATATGATATCATCCACATATATTTGCACAACCAGGAGATCCTACCTTTTTCTTTTAAGAACAAGGTACTGTCAATTTACCTCATTTGTATCCATGTTCTAGCAGGAATTTCGATAGCCGCTCATACCATGCTCTTGGTGCTTGTTTGAGTCCATACAAAGCCTTGTCAAGTTTGTATACATGGGCATGTGTCTCCTTGCTTTCACAACCTAGAGGCTGTTTCACAAATACTTCTTCCTTTAGATATCCATTGAGGAAAGCACTCTTTACATCCATCTGATGGAGAGTGAAATCCATGTGCGCAGCAAATGCTATAAGAAGTCTGATTGCCTCCAGTCTTGCCACAGGAGCAAAGGTCTCATCATAGTCAATTCCCTCTTCTTGACTATATCCTTGGACAACCAGTCTAGCCTTGTTTCTTGTAACAGTTCCATCCTCATCGAGTTTGTTCCTGAAGACCCACTTTGTGCCAATCACTGATCTGTCTAATGGTCTGGGTACCAAGTGTCATACTTGACTTCTTTCAAATTGATTCAGCTCTTCCTTCATGGAATTTAGCCAGTCAGCATCCTGTAAGGCTTCAGCAATGTTCTTTGGTTCGATCAAGGATAGAAAGGCATCAAACGCACACAGATTTTCCATGGAGGATCTTGTTTTGATTCCGGATGTCAAATCTGTTATGATGTTCTCAAGAGGATGATATTTTTGATATTTTTATGGTTTGAGCACCAATTGTTCACTTCTAGATGATCTCATGGTGCCTTGTTATTGTGGAGCAGGATCAGGGCCAAGGTTTAAAGTGATTTGCTATTGAGTTCCCCCTATCATGTTGCTTGGGGTAGTTGGACGTGGTCCATCACCTGTTCCATCTTCCATAATTGCTTCAATTGTTCACTGTTTCTGACCAGTCCAAGCTCCTCATCTTCTAATTCCTGTCTCTCAGAAAGAGTGTTAGTTTCATCAAAAACAACATGCACACTCTCCTCTACACACATAGGTCTTTTGTTATATACTTTATAAGATTTTCTATGTGATGAATATCCCAAGAATACTCCCTCATCACTTCTGGGATCAAATTTACCTAGGGAATCTTTGCCATTGTTGTGCACAAAGCACTTGCATCCAAAAGCCCTAAGCTGGGATATGTTGGACTTTCTTCCTTTAAGTAATTCATAAGGAGTTTTCTCTACCAGTGGTCTGGTCATGCATCTATTAATTATGTAGCATGTAGTGTTTATTGCTTCTGCCTAGAAGCTATAGGGTAGTTTTCTAGAAAGAAGCATGGTTTTAGCCATATCTTCAAGAGTTATGTTCTTTCTTTGAACAACCCCATTTTGCTATGGGGTTCTAGGGGCAGAAAAGTTGTGATTTATACCATGTTCATCACAGAATTCAGCAGACTTTGCATTCTCAAATTCAGTACCATGATCAGATCTTATTGATGCTAGTTGATTTCCTAACTATTTTTGAGTTTTTCTAACAAATGAAGTGAACATATCAAATACTTCTTCTTTAGATGTCATAAATAATNTCTTGCTTTTGAATGAGGATCTTACCTGCTTCCCCCTTGCACATGCCTCACAAACTTTGTCTTCCTTGAACTTAATGTTAGGAAGCCCTACCACTAAGTCCTTAGAGACTAATTTGTTAAGCTGATTCAAACTCGTGTGACCAAGTCTTTTGTGCCAAAGGAGGGGATCACTGTCCAACACACTTAAGGAAGTGAATTCATTTCCTGATAGTGTGGACAAGTCTATGATATAGATGTTATTCATTCTTTTTCCCTGCAAAACAATCTTGCCAGTAAGCAGGTTGATCACAAAGCATTTTGTGGAAGTGAAAGCAACTAGGTTACCTCTGTCACACAATTGTGACACACTGATCAGGCTATATTTCAAGCCATCTATCAAGTACACATGTTCAATGGAACGTGTGTCATCCTTACCTACCTTACCAATCCCGATAATTTCACCTTTCTTTCCATTTCCAAAGGAGACATTTCCTCCTTTGAGGTTTTCAAGTGAAAGGAATCGTTCCTTATTCCCTGTCATATGTTTTGAGCAGCCTCTATCCAAGTACCAAATTTGGTTGCTTCCTCTCACTTGAACCTACAAAAAGAAATCTGGGGTTAGTCTTAAGAACCCAAACTAGTTTGGGTCCCTTTCTAAGAGAGAAAGGATGAATTAAGCTTTTTCTGGCCCAATTTGGTAACCAGTTTTTCTTTTAACAAAGCTCTCATTTCTTCGACTAGCCTGCTCTTTTGCAGTACACTCAATTTTATAATGACCAGTCTTACCACAGTGGGTGCAAATTTTATTCTCAGGGAGAGTGAGATACTTGCTTTTGGACACTTGGGCAATTGACTCCCAAATCCAAGTCCTCTCCGGTTGCTACTATGATTTTCTTGAAGCCATGTCAAGGCATCAGAGGATATATTCCATTTACAAGTTCGATCTAATTCATGTTTGACTTTACCAAGTTCTTCTTTAAGTGTCCTTATCTGTTCATCCTTAGAATACATCTTATCTTTTAGTTTACCCACATTTTCTTCTAACATGATATGAGAATGATCAACAATCTTTTTACTAGATCCTAGCTTTAATTTTAAATTTTCAGATTTCAGCTCTAGAATCTTAGATTCAAGTGGATGAACCTGGTTCATCAAGACAATGTTTTTATTTTCAGATTCACTTACTCTGATTTCCAGGTTCATGCATTTGGCTTTTAGCATTGCACACTCTTTAGAGAGTTGTTATTTCTCTTTGGTTGTATCTTCGAAATCATTCATGAAATCAAGTAGCAACTCAGAGAGTTTTTCTTTAGATAGGAACTTTATTTTGCTTTTGAGATGGGATATACTTACCTTTGGTTCTTAATATGATTCCTCATCAGATTCTCCAATTTCCATGAGCGCCTGTTCTTCATTCTCACCATCTTCTGATTCTTCATCTGAGCTTTCCCCCCAAGCAGCAACCATAGCTTTTGTTGTGGTTTTCTTGGGTTGGACCAGTTCGTTCTTCCTGTTCCTTCTTTCAAGTCTCTCCTTTTTCCATTCCACTTCCCACTGAGGACAGTTCTTGATATGGTGGTCAGTCTTTCCACACTTGTAGCATCCCTCGTTAGTTGGCCTTTCTGGAGCTTTTGCTTTGTTGTAGTTTCCACCTCTAGAGATGCCCTTCTTCCTTATGAGAAAGTTTCTGAATCCTTTGGTAATCATGGCCATCTCGTCTTCCTCCAGATCTGCTCCCTCAGTTATTCTTAGTGCTAGACTCCTTTCCTTCTTTGGATCATCCATTTTCATTGACTTCGTTCTAAGTTCACAGGCAGTAAGGTTTCTAATTAGCTCGTCCAATCTGAGGGTTGCCATAGTTTTGGATTCTTGGATAGCAGTGATTTTACTTTCCCAGGAAATTGGTAAGACCCTTGTCAGGATCTTCTCTACCCTGTCCTCTTCAAGAATGACTCTACCAAGAGACTTAAGTTCATTTGTAAAGAGTTGTGAACCTTGTGTACATCTCTTGGATTGTCTCTCCTTCTTTCATAATAAAGTTTTCATACAGGGAGTATAGTAGAGCACCTCTTGATATTTTCACTTGAGGTGTTCCTTTGTGGGCTACTTGTAAGGTATCCCAAATTTCTTTGGTAGTGGTGCAGCTTTGAATCCTACTATACTCGTCTGGACCTAGTCCACAAACTAGCCACTTTTTGGCCTTAGCATTTTTCTCCCATTTCTTCAGATCCTCAGCAGTGCAGTCAGCTCTAGTTTTTGGTACATCTTCTCCTTCAACAGTCTTCTTCATGGTGGCTAGAGGACCATCAGTGACTATGTACCAAAGTTCATAGCCTTCTCCAATCAAACGAGCCTTCATCCTGTTCTTCCACCAGGAGTAATACTAGCCATTAAAGAGTGGTGGCCTTGCAGTTGATTGACCCTCCCAGTTTCTAGGTGTTCCACTCATTTTGATCTTTTCCAAGGTGTTAGCCTTTTCAAGGATAACCTGCTCTGATACCAATTGATGTCTTATACGTCAATACCATACAAGAGGGGGGGGTGATTTGTGTGGTGTCCAATTTTCGAGTGCAGTCTCTATAGAAGAACCTGGTTCTTCTTGGTGTTCCAACTTCTACAGTTTGCGGAAAAGTAATTGCAGAATTTAAAGAACACAACAATTTTTACGTGGAAAACACTTGGCTCAAAGGCGAAAAAACCACGACCTACTTCCCAGTTGGATTTTCCCAAACTCTTCACTATATCAATGAGCTAAACATCATTTACAAAATAAACTCTTTTGTAAACCTAAGGACTAACTCTAATCCCTTTTTGGCAAACTAGCCTCTAGCTATTTGCGACAAATTTCAAGTTAAGTCTAACTTGAACAGTGTGTACATATTACAATTGCTTCTAGATAAAGCTGAAAGATACAATATGTAATCACCTACTACAAACAACTAAACTCAAAAGACAACAGATGGAGTTGGTTCTTCTAGTTGGTTCAAGTAGCTTTTGTATCGCACAAGGATTCTGCTTGCAAAATTTCTTTGGTAATTTTTCTTTTAGTTCTTGTTTCACTTATGTGTTTGTGCGTTAATTGTTCAGCAGGAATGCTTCAACATTTTATAGAGTCAGTAGTTGAGATGTTGTTGTTCAGTTCTAGTGCAACTCTTCCTTGTTGGAAGAGTTTGAGTTTATCTCAACTTCCTTGATCTCGATTTGAGTTTATCTCAACTTCCTTGATCTCGATTCTATCCTACCTGAAATCAAACTCCATCTACTTATCAATTTTCAACCTTTTCGCTTAGGATATAACCTCTTAGTTCCCACATAATGTTTATCTCCTGTGCATGGACACTTCTCGTGCCAATGGGTCTGTTTTACTATGTTTGCCCTGATGGACCTAGTTCAACTTGGTTGGCATTTGTCAATCTTCAAAACCATGCAGTGACTTGATTCAACACACATGGTTATAATTTATGTATTTTATTATTGGCCCATAGTAAGTGTCGATGTCGACCCCTCGTCACTACTTCTTCGTGGTTAGACTGAATACTTACTGGGTACATGGTGTTTATATACTCACGCTACACTTCTGCACTAAGCGTGCAGGATCTTAGGTTGGTGCATTTGGTAGTCATCCCAGCGCACTCCTGATACTCCGAGACTTAGTGGTGAGCTGCCTTCTGAGTCCGTTCTGCAGCACCCGAAGTCTCTATTTTTTATATAATTCATGTCTACTTTATTTCAGACAATAGTTTATTATTTTTTATATTCTACTAGTAACTCATACACTTGTGACACCAGTTCTTGGAATTATGCTAGTAGACACCTGATGATTTTTGAGTAATTATTTCACCACATTTGTTCTTATAATTGTTTACGCCTTATTTTATTAAATTTCTCACCTCTTACTTATTTAATAATTAAAAATCAACCATTTCTAAAATGTGAAAAAGAATAAATACATGGTTAGTTCACCGTTGGCTTGCCTAGCGGCGACGTTGAACGCCATCACGGCTTATAGGGAAATTGAGTCGTGACAACATGTTATCAGAGCACTAAGTTCACGTGGGTCTCACAAGTTATGAGCAGGCCTAATAGAGTCTTGCGGATAGGTGCAGAGATGTTCGTACTTATCTTCGAGAGGCTATATGGTGTTAGGAAACCTCTCTTTCTTCATCCGCTATTGTGAAATTGATGTTATGCTAAGTATCTTTCTCTTATTCTTTCACAGATGGTGAGAAACGCATACGGCAAATGTACCCGACCATGGAGGAGCTACTCCCCCTATTGCTAGAGGTCGGGGGAGGGCTCCGGCTTGTGGTAGAGGACGAGGACATCTCAGAGTTGCTCCAGTTATGCCACCAGTGGATCCACTTGAGGATCCTATTATTAAGGAGCAGGGAAAGGTGCCTGTAGCAAAGCCAGCCCTGGCGGATTTCTTGTCCTCACCGGGATTCCAGGAGGTCATGGGCTGTAAGTTGCTGTTTATGGATTCTATGACTTAGGATGGTCTATTTCCAACAGACCCAGCCACATCTCAGGAACGAGGGGGAGCATAGACCCCTACCACTCAGTATCCTGGGCATGCAGTTGTCGTATATCAAACCATGGGAGCCCAGCCAGTGGCAGCAGCTATACCTGAGCCTAGACCAGCTGCGGTCGGTGAGCCGTAGAAGCTATTGGACAGATGGACCAGGCTACACCCTCATGTCTTTGGAGGTGAGCGACATGATGATCCCCATGACTTTATTGATCAGTGTAGGGACATACTACACAACATGAGGATATTGGAGTCCCACGGGGTGGACTTTACTACTTTCCAGCTGAAGGGCAGGGCCCGTAGGTGGTGGCAATCATATCTACTCGGCAGACCAGCAAGTTCTCCTCCCTTGACTTGGGACCAGTTCACATGTATTTTTCTTGATAAGTATATTCCACCCTCTCATAGGGAAGAGTTACGGTTTCAGTCAAGCAGCTCTAGTAGGGTCAAATGTCAATGACCGTCTATGAGGCGAGGTTCTCTAAGTTGTCTCGCCATGCACTTATGATACGTCCAGCCGATGCAGAGAGAGTGCAGTTCTGTTATTTTGGAAGGTTCAGTGGTTCTCCATCTGGGGGTAGAGGTAATTTTGGGAGAGGTCAGCCTAGCAGGCCCACATATAAAGTACCGCCGCCTTCTCCGGGTGCTTCAGTGGGTCCTATTTCAGTGCCATGCTAGAGAGTTCCTATCATCCACCAACTATTAAAGCTTCCTCCAATAGGTATTTAGGCCATCAGGGTCAGAATTCAGGTCATCAGTCCTTCATTCTGAGGGGTTGTTACGAGTGTGGGGATCATGGCCACATGAAGAGGTTTTTTCCCAGACTTTGGGGCAAGGCAGTACAGTAGGCTCATCATCCTATGATTACAGCACCAGCTGCCATACTAACCGTCTGGCAGCCCAGAGGCGGAGGGCAGGTGGGTAGGGGTCATCCTAGAGGTGGAGGCCAGGCAGGTGGAGGGCTATTCTGGTGGTTCTCCAGCTAGATTCTGTGCTTTTCCGGTCAGACCAGATATAGTGGCCTCCGATGCCGTGATCACAGGTATTATTTCTGTTTGGGGTAGGGATGCTTTGGTACTATTTGATCCAGGGTCTACATATTCATATTTTTCATCTCTGTTTACTAATTTCTTAGGTGTTCTTCGTGAGTCCTTGGGTGCTCCTATATATGTGTCCACACCAGTGGGAGATTCTATAGTTAATGACCGGATCTATCAGTCCTTTTTTGTTACTTTCTATGTTTATGGGACTAGAGCGGACCTTTTGTTGCTCTATATGACCGACTTTGAGATCATCCTAGGCATGGACTGATTATCCCCATATCACGCCATCCTTGATTTCCATGCCAAGACTATTACCTTAGCGATGCCAGAGTTGCTTAGATTGGAGTGGAAGGGTTCATCTGTCAGTGCATCTAGTTAGGTTATCTCTTTTCTGAAGGCTTGAAACATGGTCGGGAAGGGTTGTTTGGCTTATCTAGCTTATGTTCGGGATACTAATGTAGATACCCCGGTGATTAATTTAGTGCTCGTGATCCGGGAGTTCTCCGATGTGTTTCCTTCTGATCTTCCAAGCATGCCACCAGATCGTGATTTCAATTTATGTATTGATTTGGCTCCAGGTACCCGGCCTATCTCTATTCCATTGTACCACATGGATCTGAAGAAGTTAAAGGAAAAACTTGAAGAGTTTCTAGCAAAGTGGTTCGTCAGACTGAGTGTATCACCTTGGGGTCACTGGTGTTATTCGTGAAGAAGATGGATGGGACTATGCAGATGTGCATTGCTTATTTCTAGTTGAATGAAGTTACCATTAAGAACAAGTACCTGTTGTCGCGTACTGATGATTTGTTTGACCAGTTGCAGGGTGCCAGGGTGTTGACCCATGTCAGTGCATAGTTTTGAATATTGACAAATGGCTGACCAGTTGAACCAGGTCCATTAGAGCACACATCTTGAACTGAATAGCTGGCACATGAAACGTATATGCATAGGAGATATTTGTGAATGTGAAATATCAATGAACCAAGAGATTGTCTCCTAATGCAAAAAGGTTGCAAACTGATGAGAAGATTGAAGTCGAATTCAGCAAGGAAAGTAACAAAAGAAAGGAAGTTGAGGTTGATACAAATTTGTTTACCCAGGTAGAGTTGGACCAGAATTGGATGACAAGCTCAACAACTGACTCTATAAATACTTGATGTATTTCTGCTAGAATTCGACACGCACAAAACCTGAAGTGAATCAAAGTTTGAAAGCAAAGTTCCTAGAGTTATTTTGCTAGAAGAATCATTGTGTGATTAAAAGGCTACAGTTCAACTAGAAGAACCAGTTCCATCTGATTAATTATTGAGTCTAGTTGATTGTAGTAGGAGTTTTAATATTGTATCTTTTCAGCCTTCATAGAAGCAATTGTAATAGGTACGCATTGTTCAAGTTAGAGTTAACTTGAAGCTTGTAGAAATTAGCTGGGGGCTAGTTACTTCAAAGGGATTAGAGTTAGTCCTAGGATTACAAAAGAGTTTATTTTGTAAGTCTGTTTGGCTCAGAGTTTTTAGTGAAGTGTGTGAGAAAATCCTACTGAGGAGTAGTAGGTCGTGGTTTTTTCACCTTTTGAGCCAGGTGTTTTCCACGTAAAAATCTCTGTGTTTTTACTTTACTGCTTTTAATATTCCGCAACAGTAGAAGTAAGTACATCAAGAAGAACCAGGTTCTTCTATTGAGACATCACTCGAAAAATTGGGTACCTCACAATTAACTTGTATAATTGTGTGGTATTAACATCTAAAACATCAATTTGTATCAGAGCACGTTATCCTTGAAAGGATAACACCTTGGAGAAGATCAATATGAGTGCACCACCTGGAAATTGGGAAGGTCAATCAACTACAAGGCCACCACTCTTCAATGGCCAGTATTACTCTTGGTGGAAAAACAGGATGAAGGACCACCTGATTGGAGAAGACTATGAACTCTGGAACATAGTCACTGATGGTCCTCTAGCTACCATGATGAAGACTGCTAAAGGTATAGATATACCAAAGACTAGAGCTGATTGCACTGCTGAGGATCTGAAGAAATGGGAGAAGAATGCAAAGGCCAAAAAATGTCTAGTGTGTGGACTAGGTCCAGACGAGTACAACAGAATCAAAAGTTGCACCACTACCAACGAGATTTGGGATACCTTGCAAGTAGACCATGAAGGAACACCTTAGGTAAAAAGGTCAAGAGGTACTCTACTATACTCTCAGTATGAAAACTTCACTATGAAAGAAGGAGAGACTATCCAAGAGATGTACACAAGGTTCACAACCTTGACTAATCAACTGAAGTCTCTTGGAAGAGTCATTATTGAAGAGGACAGGGTTGAGAAGATCATAACAAGGATCTTTCCTATTTCCTGGGAAAGCAAAATCACTGCTATCCAGGAATCCAAAAATATGGCAACCCTGAGATTGGATGAGCTGATTGGAAACCTCACTGCCTATGAACTGAGAAGGCAGACAATGAAAATGGATGGTCCAAAGAAGGAGAGGAGTCTAGCACTAAGAATCACTGAGGGAGAAGATCTGGAGGATGATGAGATAGCCATGATCACCAAAGAATTCAGAAACTTTCTCATGAGGAAGAAGGGCATCTCTAGAGGAGGAAACTACAACAAAGCAAAAGCCCAGAAAGGCCAACCAACGAGGGATGCTATAAATGTGGTAAGACTAACCATCTCATCAAAAACTGTCCTCAGTGGGAAGTAGAATGGAAAAAGGAGATATATGAAAGAAGGAACAGGAAGAAGGAGCAGGTCCAACCCAAGAAAACCATAACAAAGACTATGGTTGCTGCTTGGGGGGAAAGTTCAGATGAGGAATCAGAAGATGGGAAGACTGAAGATCACCCGCTCATGTCAATTGGAGAATCTGATGAGGAATCACATGAAGAACCAGAGGTAAGTGTCTCCCATCTTAAAAACAAAGTAAAGTTCCTATCTAAAGAAAAACTCTCTGAGTTGCCACTTGATTTTATAGATGATTCTGAGGAAACAACCAAAGAGAAGGATCAACTATCTAAAGAATG
>MDKI01040424.1:0-77350 GCA_005239505.1 Nicotiana paniculata | reverse complement strand
TGTTGGCTTGCCTGACTGTGGTGTCCGGCGCCATCACGACCTTGATGGATTTTGGGTCGTGACCACTGCGCACCAGAACAGAATTTTACAGCAGCATTTTACATGTTTAAGAATCCGTGACCTATCCGAAACTCACCCGAGCCCTCGGGGCTCTAAGCCAAATATGCACGCAAGTCTAAAAATATCATACGGAATTTCTCATGCGATCAAATCATGAAAATAACATGTAGAATTATGAATTAAACCTCAAAACTCATCATTTTTCTCAGGAACACTAAAAGTTCATTATTTCTCAACCGGACGTTCAAATCACGTCAAATAACCTCCATTTTTTACCAAATTTTACAGTTAACATTTAAATACTATAAGAAATATGTAACGGGCTCCGGAATCAAAATACGGGCACAATACTAATGGTTTCAGGCATTAATTTTTTTTTATTTCATTAATATTTCAGCAAAGCAATTTCTTTCAAAAATTGATTTCTAAGGCTTGGGACCTCGGAATTCATTTCCGGGCATATGCCCAAGTCCCATATTTTACTGCGCACCTCCCGGGATCGTCGGAACATAGATCCCTGTCCGTTTACTAAAAATGTTAACCAAAGTCAACTATAATCAAATTTTAACTCTAAAAATCATTATTTATCATATTTTCACATAAAAGCTTTCCGGTTTCACGTCCGGACTGCGCACGCAAATCAAAATATTTAATATCAATCTTTTTATGGCTAATAAGCCTAAAATGGAGTCTAAATTCATAGAATGACCCCTTGAGTCATCACAAAAATGGTAATAGTAGTGCATTTAATAAGGAGAATATTTTCATCATTAGATTAAAAAACAATTTATGACAATTACATGATTGAAATTAAAGAGCTATATTAGTTAGTATAAACGAATTTGTTGATCAACTAAATAAAATGTTGATTGCTAATTTTATCGTAAAAATAAAATATTTTTCAGTTTTGACTTAGCACAAGATGATCCAACAATTACTACCAAGAAAATACATAAATACTTTAATACCAAATGGCCTTCTACCGTACATGTTTGTTGTCGAGTTCATTATTTCTTACATATGTTAGTGTGACCATACATATAATTGAATAAGTAAAAATTGATCTTCCATTGCATATAGGTTGATTTTGAAGAAAAATATGCATGTCATGCTATTGACTCTGATCAATGTGCTTCTAATAATGTGTTTATCCCCGAATTCAACTTTCTTCTTCCGAAACTAAAGAATATCCTTCTAAACTTGTGTGAAAATAATCTTTAGTATGTTATGTTTTCTAGTTATAAGAAATAAAAACAAGGACAAACATCCTAAATATTTGACTATATTTACCACAATATATTTTCTTACGCGAATAACTATATGTTGCACTTTCAAGAGATATCAATATCGACAACAAGAGTTCTGGTTATGGCAGAATAACCCAAGTACTATAAGGAAATATATACAAAAAAATAACGTCTACAAAGAAGTGTTCGGTAAGATACTATCACATTAGATACCTTTAAACTACAATACATAATTATCTATTTAACATGACTAAAATTGATCATTTATGTAAGTTTTGATGATACCCTTTCATTTTGAATTCATGTATTATGCTAATGTAATAATATTTTTCGGCATTTAGATGATTGTTGTAGTATTATATATATAAAAAATTCATTAATTAAATTTTATAGTTCCTTCATATAAATAAATATTTATACCATCACGTGCCATTATTAACGTGCAACGCACGTTTATAGATATTAATCTATACTATATTAAAAGCACGAAGGCCCTTAGCGAAATGTCATTCGCCTTTTTTGCCCCTTAAAAATATATTTTATATTAGACAAAATAATCATTTTAAGTTTTCTTCCTAATATTTAGGAGTTTTAAATAAACTAAATTGATACACTAAATCCCTTCTTATTTGAAGTATGTACAAATTTTTAATATTAAATATCTTATATAAATCCTTCCTTATTAATATAATGTAATATAACAAATTTATTAAGAACAAGAAACCAACGTATGGAAAAGTTAGCAAAGTTTTGTGAGGACTCCTTTTCGTTTTACCACCCCGAAGGACTTTTTTTAAGAATAGTCTTTGTTTTTTTTTTTAAAAATGTCTCTACTATTTTATAAGCACGAAGCCCCTTAGTAAAATGTTATTCACCTTTTCTAACCCTAAAAAATTTTATACTGGACAAAATAGTCAACTTAATTTTTTAATATTTAAAAATAATTATTTAATAATTTTTTTAATATTTAGGACTTCAAAATAAAATTTTATGTATATAATTTTTTTAAAAGATTTTTTCTCATATAAAATTTTCTTATTTGTACTATCTAGCATAATTATAATTCATTTCATTATTGTTATTTGACCCTTTTAAGTATTATTTAAAGATATCCTACCTATTCTTGAAGTTCCAAAAACATATAAATTCTAAATCAACAACAATACATTAGATTAGTCTCATATTTCTTCTTCTCAATTTCTGACGTTATTTGATGCAAAAAATTCCATATACTTTTTGTATATCATTCTGGTGTGTATCTTTATTTTGTGTGTGTAAATTTGTACGACAATTGTATGTGTCCGGAGATATACACATTCATTATCTAGAAAGTGTAGACTTTGTCAAGCTAATTCATATAAGATTTATAGTGTAATTCGTTTGAGCATAAATGCATTTTCTCAGCACGTCCGTATTCAAATTCAAAAGACATGAGCTACCATGCACTTTTTTCACCTTTATAGGATTTTGATTTAAAATATAAAAATAGCTCCAACATTTATGCTGAGATATTGAGATTTCTTATAGTGGTAACGAAATTAAAGTTTGTTTTACTCTAATTTAAATCATCTTTACCGATTTTGCTGCAGTTATTTTTTGAAGGGGAAAGCCGCATAGACCTCTTACTGATTAAGTTCCAAACCGACGGCTAATTTTACATTATCCATAGATTTCGTATTTAATTAATTTGTTACAGTAATCATATATCTACAATTGTAGTTGCCTGTAATCATGTCAAGAACTTCTCTTCTTTATTTCTTTTAGTGCTCCTTATTTACGTCATTCTCCTAACATGGTTTGGTTTTGCTCTCTTCTTATTCTTTTATGTATTCTTAATTAATGCTGATTTCCCAAATTTTTGTTTGATTTTATTTGTGTACTCTGATCGGCCCGAAGAACTCAATCGGATAGAAGAAGCTGGTGGTATAAATTAAATGTGGATGCAAGTTATAAATCACAACGAGGCATGATTGGTGGAGTCATTCGAAATATAAAAAGAGATTGGATAATGGGCTTCCACAAGAACATAAACACTAGAGGGGCGGTAGAAGGAGAACTAAAAGCAATTAAGGAAGGGCTGAAAATAGCAGATGAATAGAATACTTTTACACCGGAGATTGAGACGGATTGCGGGAAGCAATACATGCAATTTTCAATGGAAACAAAATCTATGATTCTCTAATTACTAAATGCAGGTTATTAATGCACCACGTGAAGGGGACCATCCTCAGGCATAGCTTTCGGGATGGAAACAAAGTGGCACACTCCATGGCAAATCTGGATAACTATCACTTGAAGAAAAGAAGATTAGTTTTTGTAATCCCACCAAAAAATATGGAAGGCTATGTAATGGTAGATAAAAACAATGTTTCATTTTGTGTTAAGTATCTAACTCTAAATGCTTGCAACTCCTTAACAAGCATAGCTAATGAATGTGCCCGACGAGACACAGGCTATAATGTACTGAACAATATGTGATCTTATTAGCTATATAAATCTTGTTTGCTCAAAAAATAATTGAATGGTCCAAGAATTCTTGCAGTTTTACCTGTGTCTCGAGCAATTGGTAAGTCATATTACTCAATATTTTAATCTATATTTTATATTTTGTGCACCTAAAATGTGAAATTTGATATCATCATGTTCATATTAATTTTGACACGGTAATATACTCTATCAAGTATTACATCATAAGAAAAAATGATTGTACATTAAACAATATTCAAACAAAAGTGTTTTTCTTGGCTATTAGATTAGCAAGGGTGTGATTAAGATGATTATATAGAAGACTCTGCTCTCTCAAGTATTATGCCTACAGGTTTTTTCTGACAAGTGTACTGGAGAATGATGGAAAAGAAAAGTTTGGCAAAGTAATTGTAGCCACCGTCAAAGGATGTGGTGCAGTGGATGAAGTTGCTTCTCCCTTAACCAGATGTCTCGGATTCGAGCCTAAGGTATGAAAAAATCGCTAGCCCCCGAATGGAGACCTACTCGGATTCTTCCGAACACCGAATGGGAAACCAAAAAAAAAAAGTAATTTGTAGCCTTGTAGATCATATGAGTAATTAGTCTAATAAAGTGAGTATTAATCCTGATAAAAACTACAAAATTATGGTTGAGTTTGACTACGATATCGGAAATTATATATGGATAGCCAATGAACATAACAAGATGATGCTACATGCCCTATGATATACTTTAATCTTTTACTCACAAAATAAAATTTTCTGAAAGGTTCTCTATGTAGCCTTTTTTCTCTTATTCTTTAATTTCTATTCAAGGAGATAAAAATATATGCAAGATTATGCCAAATAGCTTCTATCTATGTTATAATCCTCTTATGGAATTGTGGACATACTTACATGGAGTAAATTTATTATTCTTTTATCTAAAGAATTCAAGTTAAAGTTTAAAATAAAAGTTAAGTTGACCTAGCTACATCATTTATGAGTCCTGTCAATTGTTTGTCTATTCTAAACATGAATATATATATAAAGAAGAGAGTATGTAAAAGTCACAAATAGACAATTTTTTGGCTATATGAGTCTCCTAAGCTGATACAATTAAACTTGTGACGTTTTTCGAACAGAAAAAGAATAAAAATAGTAATCCGAAAAAAACAGAAAGTTAAAAGGAAAGAAAAACTTTTTCGCTTTGACAGAAGGTGAAATTACATTAAAACTCAAATAATTTGCATCATACAGTACAAAAAACAATTTTTTAAAGAAAATCACCGCTTAAACACATTGAATCGGCATAACAAACGCATTGTTTAATTAGAACTCTATATTTGACTAAGAAAGTATAATATTCCAAAAGAAGAAAAGAGGAATAACCCAAACTTAAAGGAATTATTATACAAACTTCTATAAGGTAGAGTTCTAAATATTAGTACAATTTTTTTCAATGTAGAATTTTTTTGCTTAAAATCTAATTCTAATATAGAAACATGGCAATAGATATAAATACATGTTTTATTTTTCTTTCACAAAAGTCTTGCCCTACATACGTACTGTGTCACTTTTAATTTGGACTCCAAAATGACTTAGTCATTTTTCTGAACCCTAAACAAATATAAGTAAATCACAAATAAATATACACAAATTAAACAAACCAAAGAGAAGTGTTCGTTAAGATACCATCACTTTAAATATGTTTAAACTATAATACATAATTATCTAATTAACATGATAAAAATGATCATTAGTGTAAGTTTTGATGATGTCCTTTTATTTTAAACTAGTCTTTGGGTACTCGCTTTGCGCGTGTACCCTATATCAATGAGTATATAATTTTAAGAAATTATGTAAATATTATTAAATAATGTATTTACCTATTGAACAAGAATGAAAATATTTATTTTTTCGGAATTTGTGCTTTTATAATAATATAGAAAATATAGATATTTTTTATCCTTTCTTACTCGAACAATATTTTTTCTCTTCATCAATGTGTTCGTATGATATTAAAATATTTTTTTTTGATAATTAAAAGATAGTTAATTAAGCACATACGTCTCTCTTTTAATAGTAAGAATATATTGAATCCTTCCTTTAGAATTATAAGTTCAAACATATTTCATATAGAAATTGACGTAGGCAAATATAAGCAAAAGAAAATGGTCACTCTTATTTCTCCCCCAACAAAATTTATGTTAAAATCCTAAATATTAAGACTCCCTATATAATTCAAATAAGAAAAGATTTAATAATCAAAATTGTAGTTGATTTTAAAGTACTAAATATTAGAAAAATAATTAAATTACTATATTATCTAATATAAGATTTATTTTTACAGGGTAAATTTCGCTAAGGGCCTTCGTGTTTTTAATATAATATTTGTCTCTTGCTACACGCGTTGCACGTGTATCTAATCTCCGTGAAGTCAAATTTTTTTTTCGAGAATTTAAGTTTTTCTCGAAAAAATATTCTTGAAATTAAAGAGTTAACTCCTTATTTTAAATTGGAAATTGATATATTACGGAATTTTGGTCTTAGTTTATTATCAAAATAGTGAATATCTGCCTATTCTATTTGAAGCATATATGAATGCGAAATATATATAACCATATTTATTAGTAGAAATATACTCGATTTTGAATTTCTAGATATAGTGTTGAAACTTGCTCATGACTTGTAGAACCTATAAACCTAGAGCTCTAATATCACCTTGTCACGATCCAAAATTCAACTAGTCGTGATGACACCTAACCCAGCCCGCTATGTAAGTCAATTAACAACTATCCAATTTCAATAAAATTTAATAAGACAATTAAGTGAAAGAAAATATTTGTATCTTATAAATTCCCCAAGCACTGGTAGTACAAATCATGAGCTTCTAAGATTAGAATTTACAAAGCTGGTATGAAATAAGTACATCATCTGTTCGAAATGTACATAAATAGATTTTTAGAAATCTAAGGCTACCATGAACAAGAGGCAACAACAACCAGAACGCAGGTACGTCTTCAAATCCAGCTCCCGTCGATCACAGCAACATCAACATCCAACATCTGCACGCAAGGTGCAGAAGTATAGTATGTGTACAACCGACCCCATGTACTCAATAAGTAACAAACCTAACCTTCGGTTGAAAGTAGTGACGAGCTGGGGATAAGGGTCAGAGTCCAACTCCAATAACCAACAACATTTCATAACAATATAGTAAAGATGGTGCAAGAAATAACTCAATAAATAAATGCTTCTTTTCAAGTATACAGTAAAACTCAAATCCTTTGTCGAAATCACCAAAATATGAGTACGTTTGTAAAACTGTGATTTTTCCCAAATTTTTTTAACAATACTTAAGATGTTTCATTTTTCAGATAGCATGAGGAAAGTACATCTCTATGCCTACATGTCACTATGCAGGTGAAATCATGAATGACGCAATGTCGTATAACATGAGGAAAAATGCATATCTATGCTTGTATGTCAAGTGTGCATGTCAAATGCAATGTTTCTCAGAGATGAACTCATGTACTCACACTCTCAGAGTACTCAATCTCACTGTCTCACACTTTCCATTCATCATGCTCAATCGCTCAGTACTGTATATGGATAATCCAGCCCAGGGAAGATCCATCCCAAATATATATATAGCAATTAACAGTCAGTCACTCAGTACTGTAAGGTAAATCTAGCCCGGTGAAGATCCATCCCTCAATATAAATCAATTGCGCTCACTAATGTACAGACTTTGGAGGGGCTCCTTCAGCTCAAGCGCTATAATCTGCATGGACAACTCGCGTGTTACACGAACAACTCGCGTGCTGCACGAACAACTCACATGCTATAGTACCAATACCTAAATCTGCACAAACAACTCATGTGTTGCATGGAAAAGTCACGTACCATAGTATCAATAACCTCACAATCAGCCCTCGGCCTCACTCAGTCAATAATCGCTCTAGTATCTCAGGCTCACGATGCCATGAAACTAGCCCAAAATTAATGATATGATGTGTCAATATGTAGCAACAGATATTGAGATATGATATGAAATGAATGAATATGACAAAGTATGAAATTGCAATGTTAGCAAATCACTCAACAACAAAAATGACCTCAGTGGGTCCCAACAGAATAAGCATGTAGCCTAGACATGGTTTCTAATATGGATCAAAGCTCAATAGCTCTAGTACGCAGAGATTTCATGAATACGGGTAAGATTAGGTAACTACACAGTACCCTAGAAGTAATGGAGTTATGATTCACGGTGCACGCCCACACGCCCGTCACCTAGCATGTGTGTCACCTCAACACCAAATACATAACACGTAATTCGGGGTTTCATACCCTCAACACCAAGTTTAAAAGTGTTACTTACCTTAAACAAGCCAAATCCAATATCGAGCAAGCTGAGCGATGCTCCAAAAATACCATCATGCGCGTACCGAACTTTGAACGGCTCGAAACTAGCCAAAAGCAACTCAAATACATCAATTAATACCTAAGGAAACAATTCCAAAAGATAAAGGCCGAATCTTTAATCAAAAACCCAGAATCGATCCAAAAACCCAACTCGGGCCCGCGCCTCAGAACTCGACAAAATTTACAAAATCCGACAACCCATTCAACTACAAGTCCAACATACTACTTGATATCACCCAAGTCACACCTCAAATTGGGGTTGTGAAGCCGTCGATTGCAATAATAATTACCCAACTAGGAGTCGGGATCGAATCCACAGGGAGCGTAGATGAGATTAGGTATATATTCGGACTAAGCACGTAAACTGTTTAAGTTGCACTTCCATAAACTTTGTTTTGATTCTACTTCTAAAATTATACTACGGTTTGCAAATATAAAATACGAAATTAGGGAATAATGTTTTTTTTGTTGTTTTTAAAATATGTAAAAGATTTAGGGTTGTGACTTCCACCTAGGTGTTTGCCTAACAGGTTATGGGCTTTAGAGCGAGTTTCGTCGGCCGGGGTATATTATATCAATCAACACATAATTACCCACTCAATATCTCTCGGTAAGAGAGTGATTTTGCCCAATTTGGCTTTCTCAAATCCAAATGGGTATTGCACAAAACAGTTGATAAATGCTCAAGTAGGGTTTTACTATCTCTAGGTTCAACCCTTTAATTGGGACTATCAATCTCTTGAGTTCATTCCAATTTTTTGTTAGCCAAGTTTTCCTAGACTTAGTCTCTCTTTCTCAAGAAGAGGCTAAGGAAAATAGCCATGAACTAATGTTTGCAACCATTAATTCTACCATAATAAATAAGAACTAGGATAAATATTATACACCCAACCATAAACAAGCCCTAAATCAAACACCCATTAGATACCCACACTAGGGTTGGGTCACAACCTAGCTAGAAATTTAGCTACTCATAGATGGTGATGAAGAAATTAAAGAAGAAAAGATGATTAAACTCATATTGAATGATAAATAGATGAAAATACAATGTAAAATCAACAAGATATGATAAAGTTTCCTAAAACAGTAAAGAAAAACGGTTACCAACTTTCAAGTGTTCAAAACTTAACCTAATTTCGTCAAAAAAGACTATTTATACACAGTTGAGATTTTCCGACAAAATTGCCCTTTCAGAGGTTCTGCGGCCACACAATTCTGTGTGCGGTCCTCACTTTGCTTCAGCTCTTGACAGGAGTATGCTCCGCGGTCACACAATTCTAAACTGCAGCCGCATCTCTTGAATTTTGTCGACCGCACAATTCTGGGTACGGCCGCACATTGTCTCTCTGCGGCCGCACAATTATAGTGCGGTACACACTTCTTGATGGTCTCACATTTCCAACTCTCTAAACCTTGACTTCTGTGGCTGCACAATTATTGTACAGTCCGCACTTTGCATTGCAGCCTTGTCAAATCTTCTTCATATTCAGCGGCCGCAGACAGAATTTTATGGTCCGCACTTTAGCCTTTTTGCTTGATTTTTTTGTCCTTTTTTAAAAGCACTCCTTCTTGAGTTGAATTTTATCACTTTAGCTCATTTTTCAATACTCCTGTAAGTAAGCATATTTCATCAGTTTTCGGGAATACCTTTAAATATTTTTGAACTAAAACAAAAGTCAAAGGGAGCATATAAGTAGTCAAAATCCCCACTTATCAACTCCCCCAAGCTTAAGCTTTTGCTTGTCCTCAAGAAAATAAGGTAATTCCCACTTCCATAAGACAATAGCTATTTCAGCTAATCTATGGTGAATCAAACATACATCAATTGGGAATAACAATTACCCACACACTCATGAATTATCAACAAGGCAATGTTTTGAAGTTTAAAGCACAAATAGCTCTAATGTGACACTTGAGCATCAAGAGTTGACTTTACTCATCTAGGAAGTTCACTCTTTCATGTAGGTCATTGTGGATCCCAAACTCCTCCTCCTCTACTCTCCGTTAGCTTTTCTCACTTAAGAATGAAGCACTCAATTAAATGATTTGTGAAAAGTTCGCTCATCACTCTCAAAAGAATGTCACAAGTAACTCTAAGTACCATATTCTTGACCCTCACGTAAATCACCACTAATGTAAGTTAACTCGGCTTGAAATCACGTAGGGCTTTTTTGGCATGTAATGAAGGCTTTTGGACTAAGGTAGGAAGTGTTTCTTATGAGTGTTAAGGAAAGTCCGGGTGCCAAGAGAAGGTCACTACAAAATGGGTACAGGCTTGTAACATAGTTATCAAATGAGAAAGTCTTTAGGCTCAAAAGGGTTGACTAGGGATAACATTATGGTGCACCATGAAAAATTTCTAAACGGGTCAAGGAGAGCCTACAATCACTTCCCAAGCCAAGCAAAACTTAGAATTTTGCCTAGAAACACATTCGGGGCAAGTTCTAGACCATTCGCACGGGTACTTGGACTTGCAACAAAACATCTCACCTCTCACACAGCTGGATTGTTAAAGAGGACATATTTGAGGGCCCACAACAACCGTATTTAAGATTGAAAACCACTAATGGTTCAACTAAACCACTCGATGATTGCCTAAGTCAACACAAAAGTCACAAGGTTACTAACTAGAGCCATTTCTTTCCAAGAACTTGTTTTTAACCATAAGCGTTTAGTTAAGTGTGTTGGTACCAAGTGAAGCATGCTTGACCCTTTTATTCATTACAACTACTATTTTTACCTAAACATCAAAAACGGACTCAATCCCCTAAGAAGGTTGTCACGCCATCCATCATTGGGAAGAGTCACTCAGTTCACATAAAAATCACCTTTGGAAAGAACCGTTACATTAAAAAAAGCAAAGGCTTATTATTACACCCCATGTTTTTGTACGTGAGAGTACATCGTAAGTCAATTGATGTAAGCTCATAAATAAGATTATATTTGACGGAATATAAATTAAGTTAATCATGTTACATTGGAGGTTACAAATATTTAAGATCATGAATAACGAGTACCAAGAGGGTTGGAAAGCTTAGAAGCTAAACCAATTGAAGAAAATAAGTTTCGTCGAAAATCGACGAGTTTGGAATATTATAACATGTACTTTAGGGTGAGACTATGGTTCATTACATGATAAGGAGGTTATTCTATGAGGTAATTTTTATCGTATGATAGTTGTGTTCTACATTTTGAAATTAAACAAGTTGTGGAACAAAAGTCGGCAAAGATCTTCACAAGTTACACTCATAATGTGCTTAAAATTAGGTCAAATGTAACTGAGATTTTCTCCCAATATACTTGGAATTTTTGTATTATCTAACAACCAAATTTAATATCTATGAGTCTAGTTTCCAATTCATTAAACCATTCATCGATGCGACATAGGAGTAGAGAGATATTTGCAGTTTCGCGAGACTGCGGAGACATCATAAGTGACAAGTAGGTAGATCACTAGAGCTTTTTGAGAAATACATTTCATGTGCTATATGAGGTTTTATTGGTACATATAATACACAAAATTTAATGTCTTGGAATTTATTTTCCAAATCTTTTAACCGTTCGTTCATACGACATCAGGATAAAAAGATATAAGCGTCGAAAGATGGACCAATCCTAGGGTGCCAAGCTAGCACCTCTTTGACTTTTCCAAACTTGATATATATAAACCTTAGGTCGGATTTCTCTTCATTATTCATAATAAAACGACCAAAGAACACCCATAAACATAACCTCAAGCTATCTTCTAGGGTTTCAAATAAGATTATCATTCCGGGCATGAAATCGAGAAGCAATAACATCAAAACGATCCCTACGATATAAGTGTCATTATACCGCCTCTCCTTTTTCTTTGTAGTTAGAGTTTTGGAAGTTAATTCATAGTTAAGAAACGTCTAATATCTGTAGTTAAGTGTTTAAATGTCAAGGAAGGTTGATAAATATGTTTCCTAATAGTTAGAACTCACGGTACGGTGATCAGAAGCCGTGAGTTCGAGTTATTTGACTTGTAGCGGACTGTTTTGTGTTGTTGTTGGGCTGCGTTTTTTACTAATATTTTGTGGAGTTTTAGAGTAGGAAGGGTGTGTAGAAACACCATATATATTTAGGGTTATGAGCTGGTCGTTCGTTGTAACATTTCCGGGTTGTTTGACACGACTTCGGTGGTCGTCTTATGTGTGAAGTGATTAGGCTGTGTGTGGACTATTTTGGGAGGCTCAATATGATTATTATTGATGTTGTTTGGGATGTTTGGTGATTGTTTTGACTTGTGTGAAGTCATATAAATAGGGGAGGTGCTGTCCGTTTCATCGTAAAATAGGTTGTGGTCGATACATAATAGTTATGACGCTTAAACGATAACGATACTGTCGTTTATCTTATTGTAGATTAAGGAGTTGTGATATTTGCATAGCTTGAGGTTGGGGCAGTATATACAAGTAATGTGAGGCTACCCCTTTCCTTATTTTGCATGACTCCGATGGTACATAATGCAATGAACGAGCTTCCAATGATACTCCACTCTTAGAAGCTAGCAGTACTTACATTGTTTCCCTTCTTATGGAACAATTGATGTTGAGGTTGCTTCTCTTATTCTTATGTTATCAATGTTTTTGGTTCTTTCTGATTCTTATAAGATTCTCGATGAAGAGTTAGCCCTAATGATGTGTACTAAGAATATCGACCTTACGTCGCTCCGAAATGTTCAGAACATGATTCCAATGAGTCATGCATGCATTATATATATGTATCTATTCTACTCTACCGAGCCGCGCTATAGTTGTCCGGGTATGGCACCTATTTTGCAACCACCGATCAGTTGGGTTTACTGATTCCTCTTTGAGGTCGGGTATGATATGATGATGATGATGATGCCCACAGAGGCGAATGTTCAATGATGATGATGATGCCCACAGAGGCGGATGTTTTTAAAATATTATGTGTATATATGTATCATGCATTTCATGTTAATGTCTCTTAGAAGCACTCAGATGCTACAGGTTGTATCTCATACATCTCTCTTTACATTACTGTTCTTATTTATGCTTTCCTGCCTTATGCACTCAGTACTTTATTCGTATTGATGTGCTTTTATTTGTGGACGCTGCATGTCGTGCTGCAGGTCCTGATAGACAGGTAGACAAAGCTCCCCCACCACAATAGGCTTTCCAATTCAGCGGTTATAGGCGAGATCCCTTCTCCGGACTTGTCGTGGTCTTGGTATGTATTTTTTTTATAGATATTATAGGTATGTCGGTGCCCTGTTCCAGCTATGTTGCATTACTTATGCTCCTTTAGAGGCTCATAGACAGGTGTCGACTCATGTATAGTTTGGTACGCCTTGTTGGCTAATTTTTGTTGTATAGTCTTTCATGGCAGTGTTGTAGCTCGTACCTTTTATGTAGTTTCTTAGCAATCTTGTCATCCCATGTGATGTATGTTTATGATCCATATCTACCATTTATATTGATCTTATTATCCCTTAAAGATAATAAGAAGGTTAGATAAAATGTACGTTGGTGCTCGGCAAGTATGGCCCGGGTGCTAGTCATGATTCTCCAGTTTGGGTCGTGACAAACTTGGTACCGGAGCAGGTCTGTCCTAGGGGTTGTCTATGAGTCGTGTCTATTAGAGTCTTGTTTATGGGTGTGTTGTGCACCACACTTATAAGCAAGAGGCTACATGGCATTTAGGACTGTTACTCTTTGTTCTTACTCTAGATCGTGTGGTAGAGCTCAATCATAAGAACTCAATTTCCTCAATTCTATCTTATTTATAATACGACGATGCATATATCTCGAAAGATGGATGGTAAGAGATTGCAATGTGGCTATGGAAGAGTTGAGTCAGAGAAACTCAATTTTGCATCATGCTTATGATGAGTAAATGTGAGGGCTTCAGCAGATCATGTGTGTACTAAGATGTGTTAGTTTCTTAATAAGGAGCTCTAATGAAAGAATATCTATCTATCCATATGGTAAAAAGAAATAAGAGAATCGGAAGGTAGATACGAGTTTTAGCAAGTAAAAGAAGCAAGATAAAGAATGGTACAAGGTACCTAGTTAATAAAGATTATCAGTATTTATAATTCTGGCAGAGAAATATAAGCATTTTAGTTACTTACAACGGTAACAGAGATATCTACAATTGTCCATACCAATCTCAATTATGCCCTATGGGAGCTAACTGAAATAATTTAAGAGAAGGATAGGATATCAGGATCCAGCTGGGATTAGAGTAACCGAAAATTGTGGATAGATTGTTATCATTATTTAACATTTTTGAAGGGTAGTGCAGAACACGGTAATAGTTCTCATTTGGAGATAGCCATATGGTCACTCTAGAATAGAACAGTCAGATATGAATACTAGAATATTCAGAAATTTCAGAAGATAGGCACTAGGATCCTAGAAGGGATAAATATTTGCCTTAGTATGACTCCAGCCACTAGTAAAGAAAAAAAAAGAAGAATGTTAGGCGTCCCAAAGAGCCAGTGATATGAAGCAGGAGGAGCTAAATGTGAAAGAACATCATGTTGAAGTCCTTATAATAGGGCGATAGACAGAGATATTACCATGAGAATAAGAAGAGAGTAAATGAAACATTATGAGTAAGAGGTGATAAATGAGTGATAGCAGTAAATCAAAATATGGTATAATGATAAAGTCTATAGTCAAGTGAAGGAAAAAAAATGAGAGGAGAAAGGCCTTGAGACAATACAAAAGTGTAATCCATAAAGCCATACCCTCATTTCGAGAAATGAGTTGGTGACTCACATGTGATTACCATAAGGAAAAGTTAGACCCCCCAAGTAATAGAAATTAGTATGGGATAGTAAACAAGAAAAAAAAATTGAACATGAATCAGGGATCAAAGGAATTGGTAATAGTCGACATCGTTTCAAAGATAGTGTTTCGATAGTAATAGAATGAACAATAGAAGAATAACCTTTAAAGGTCATTCACGAATACGCTTCCCTAAAGCAAGCACTATGAGCAGAGTTAAGCTTAAGGGACTAAATGTGCCAGTTATACCACGTGTCACCCTTGTGTGTACGAAATTCAATTATACCTGGTGTAGAAAGGTTACCGCAAGGCGAGTAATGTCTGTGAAGATGTAGAAACAAAATGTCAAGATGAAGAGGTAAATATCGAATGGTAAAGGAAGAATGTGATAAAAAGGTGAAAGGAATAAGATTGCATTTATTCATATCCAACATATATAATATAACTCCAGAAAATTATGCAAGCGTGATGTTGGGGAGAGTCAATAAGGGTTTCGCACTCGATGATATTGATATATAAGTGGGAATGAAAACTTGATACATAAGGATTCCGTACAAGAGGTAAGTTAAGACAAAGGACATAACCCAAGAGGCGTTACATAAAATAAAGATATGAGAGTGGACCAATGGGTAGTCAGTAGTTGATTCTGGAAGAGCCTAGTTATGGATAGATAGGAGGATATAGGCAAATTAGTAGATCATGCAAGATAAACATAGTGAAACCCAGCATAGGAAATTCAGTCTCTTATATACAAAATCGTAATCCTCGAGAAATATTCAGACAGGAGTTGGGGTAGTAGAAGGTACAATAAAAGTGTTACGCAAATAAAAGAGAGTGCCACAATGGAGACAACTGAAATTTCAATTAAGAAGAAAACCTACAAGCACAAGGGCATGGAGGTAAGTAACTAAGGATAATGATAGGCGAGTAAGAACATCAGAAATACCGTGGGATATACAATGTAATAAGGTCTCAGCTTTATAAGAGTTAGAAGTTCTTCCCTAAGTACTACAACGAAATACTAGCTGAGGAAATAAGGAAACAGGCTTCAACATAAGCATAGTGAACTAAAGTAGAAATGGTCTTGTAACAGCAGTCTCACTATAATGTTGTATGCACTCCATAAGAAAGTGGAACCTATCGTAGCTAATGAACGGAAGAAGAAAAAAAAATCAATCAAAAGTTGATAATTGAGATCATATGAGTTACAGGGAACTCCCGTATTCATGGGCACTAAGATAGGCCAAGTATCCATGCAGCAAGTGGCAGAACGACCAGGAAAATTAATTGTTTACATTTAAAGACAACTGAGAAGGCGTGAAAGGAAATATATGGTGCTAACATAATGAAAGAAAGGTTACGAGTAGTATAAGTAGATGTGCGTAGGTCGCAAGCTATAGTATGGTATAGAAACAAGGTTTTAGCTAGGCAGGAGTAAGGATAAGAAAAGGTGTGTGAGAAGGTGACAAGAATAGGTAATTCCTAGGGATTAAACCCATCACAACAAGAGTGTTGATGGTTTCCATACAGTTATAAAAAGCTCAGTATATCATGAGTGAACTCAAAGGAGTTTAAAACTAGGAGTATTTAGAAGAGATAGAAAACTACCATGGTAGTAAAGTAAGGGTGTAATTGTGATAAATGAGAAGAGGATGACGTTTAGGCCTTTGATTAAGTAATGATTTTGAGAACAAGGATTTCACGAACTGCACGTGATTAGAATACCCCCATAGGATGAATCACATTGGGATGCTATGAAATACAGTTATTGGAGTATAATATCATCCCTAAGTGGATCAGGAAAAACACTTCAGATATTACTTGATGAGACGTGAGCCCTAGTGACGATATATTACATAAGAGATTTTAAATTATCAATGGTAGATTATAGATCAATATGAAGGTGAATCAACAATGAATGGATGAAAGTTACAACGTATGAGATGAGATTATGCTGTCATTATTAAGATGGACGGTAATAAGGAAACATTAAATGGCTTAGATTTATACATATAGGATAAGCAGTGAGAGAAAAACCTGGAGTTGGGTGGAAAGTCTCCATAATAATAAACCGAAGTAAGAGTTATGGTATAGTATGACCTACCTACTAGTGGTAAAGTCAAAAGCATAGACAACTGAGGCTATGAAACTAGATATAGCAATAGCCGTAAGTTCAACAAAATACCAAACAAAGAACTTTAGTACACCAATAGATGCCCAAAGGGACATCTTGTCATAGTACAATATATCTTCACCAAGTGAATCATAAAGATAGGTTAAAAGCTAACAGGAAATAAAAAAGGAGATAAGAGTTGCATTGGCGCACATTCAAGTTTAAAATTGTCTAGGTTTCATGAAAGAAGGTAGAAATAGTTACGACATTGAAAGGAGTTCGACCACAAGTCGTGGTGTGAGAAAGAGGCCTAAAGGGGGGAATGTTCTAGCCTTTGGATTTATTCACCGAACAAAACCCTAGATGTAAAAGACAATATTAAATTATTCGTACGATTTACTACTTAAGATATGAAAAAGTGCATTAGTCAACATTGGAGGACGAATGTTCCAAAGGGGGGAATGATGTTACACCCCATGTTTTCGTACGTGAGAGTACATCGTAAGTCAATTGATGTAAGCTCAGAAATAAGATTATATTTTATGCAATATAAAGTAAGTTAATCATGTTACATTGGAGGTTACAAATATTTAAGATCATGAATAACGAGTACCAAGAGGGTTGGAAAGCTTAGAAGCTAAACTAATTGAAGAAAATAAGTTTCGTCGAAAGCCGACGAGTTTGGAATGTTATAACATGTACTTAGGGTGAGACTATGGTTAATTACATGATAAGGAGGTTATTCTATGAGTTAATTTTTATCGTATGATAGTTGTGTTCTAAATTTTGAAGTCAAGCAAGTTGTGGAACAAAAGTCGGCAAAGGTCTTCACAAGTTACACTCATAATGTGCTTAACATTAGGTCAAATGTAACTGATATTTTCTCCCAATATACTTGAAATTATTGGATGATCTACCAACCAAATTTAATATCTATGATTCTAGTTTCCAATTCATAAAATCGTTCATCGATGTGACATAGGAGTAGAGAGATATTTGCAGTTTTGCGAGACTGCAGACATCATAAGTGACAAGTAGGTGGATCACTAGAGCTTTTTGAGCAATAAATTTCATGTGCTATATGAGGTTATATTGGGACATATAATACACAAAATTGAAGGTATTGGAATATATTTTCCAACGCTTTTAACCATTCGTTCATACGACATCAGGATAAAAAGATATAAGCGTCGGAAGATGGACCAATCCTAGGGTGCCAAGCTAGCACCTCTTTTACTTTTCCAAACTTGATATATATAAACCTTAGGTCGGCTTTCTCTTCATTATTCAGCATAAAACGACAAAATAACACCCATAAACATAACCACAAGCTATATCTTATGGTTTCAAAGAAGATTATCATTCCGGGCATGAAATCGAGAAGTAATAACATCAAAACGATCCCTACGACGTAAGTGTCATTATACCGCCTCTCCTTTTTATTTGTAGTTAGAGTTTTGGAAGTTACTTCATAGTTAAGAAACGTATAATATATGTATTTAAGTGTTTAAATATCAAGTAAGGTTGATAACTATGTTTCCTAATAGTTAGAACTCACGGGACAGTGATCGGAAGCCGTGAGTTCGAGTTATTTGACTTGTAGCGGACTGTTTTGTGTTGTTGTTGGTCTGCGTGTTTTAATACAGTTTTGTGGATTTTTAGAGGATTAATGGTGTGGATAAACACCATATAGATGTAGGGTTGTGAGACCGTCATTCGTTGTAACATTTCCGGGTCGTTTGACACGACTACGGTGGTCGTCTTATGTGTGAAGTGATTAGGTTGTGTGTGGACTATTTTTTGAGGCTCAATATGATTATTATTGATGTTGTTTGGGCTGTTTGGTGATTTTTTTTACTTGTGTGAAGTCATATAAATAGGTGAGGTGTTGTCCGTTTCATCGTAAAATAGGTTGTGGTCGATACATAATAGTTATGACGCTTAAACGATAACGATACTGTCGTTTCTCTTATTACAGATTAAGGAGTTGTGACATTTGCATAGCTTGAGGTTGGGGAAGTATATACAAGGTATGTGAGGCTACCCCTTTACTTCTTATGCATGACTCCGATTGTACATAATGCAATGAACGAGCTTCCAAAGATACTCCACTCTTAGAAGCTAGCAGTACTTACATTGTTTCCCTTCTTATGGAACAATTGATGTTGAGGTTGCTTCTCTTATTCTTATGTTATAAATTTTGTTGGTACTTCCTGATTCTTATAATATTCTCGATGAATATTTATCCCTAATGATGTGTACGAAGAATATCGACCTTACGTCGCTCCGAAATGTTCAGAACATGATTCTAATAAGTCCTGCATGCATTATATATATGTATCTATTTTATTCTACCGAGCCGCGCTATAGTCGGCCGGGTATGGCACCTATTTTGCAACCACTAATCAGTTGGGTTTACTGAGTCCTCTTTGAGGTCGGGTATGATATGATGATGATGATGCCCACAGAGACGAATGTTCAATGATGATGATGATTCCCACAGAGGCGGATGTTTTTAAAATATTATGTGTATATATGTATCATGAATTTCATGTTAATGTCTCTTAGAAGCACTCAGATGCTACAAGTTGTATCTCCTACATTTCTCTTTACATTACTGTTCTTATTTATGCTTTCCTGCCTTACGTACTCAGTACTTTATTCGTACTGACGTCCTTTTATTTGTGGACGCTGCATGTTGTGCTGCAGGTCCTGATAAACAGGTAGACAAAGCTCCCCCACCAAAATAGGCTTTCCAGTTCAATGGTTATAGGCGAGATCCCTTCTCCGGACTTGCCGTGGTCTTGGTATGCATTTTTGTTATAGATATTATGCATATGTCGGTGCCCTGTTCTTACTATGTTGCATTAATTATGCTCCTTTAGAGGCTCATAGACAGGTGTCGACTCATGTATAGTTTAGTATGCCTTGTTGGATAATTTTTATTGTATAGCCTTTCATGGCAGTGTTGTAGCTCGTACCTTTTATGTAGTTTCTTAGCAATCTTGTCATCCCATGTGATGTATGTTCATGATACATATCTACCATTTATATTGATCTCGTTATCCCTTAAAGATAATAAGAAGGTTAGATAAAATGTACGTTAGTGCTCGACAAGTATGGCCCGGGTGCTAGTCATGATCCTCCAGTTTGGGTCATGACACTTATATATCACTTAAACATAAAAATAAGCTACCAAATCAACAAGAAGATATTAAAGTAAATAAGAAGCGAAACTACTAAGAAAAAAAAGCTATGAAGTAACTACTGAAAGAAAAAAAAATGAATATACAAACCGAGAATGGGAAAGAGATTATATACATGAATAGAGAGGCAAGGATATCTACATAATGAAAAAGAGAATAAAAATAAAAAGAGAGTATTATAGTTATTACAAGCCAATGTCATATCAAATCAATTAAAATAGACCACCCCCTGAATAAGAACAAGATTATCCTCAATGCTTAACAAAAATCAAAATAATGAAGGGGAAAGAGTAGAGAGAACTTCCTATGTGGTCTTAGTGTGCATAGCAACATCACCATCCTCAAGCTCCTCCAACTAGATCTCATCATCCTCTACTCCGGGAGTAGTGGGGTTGGTGAACATCTGTAGCACCTCCTCAGCAGTGTGGGCAGCAAGGTCTGGCTCATCAGACTGGCCAGTTGGTGCCACTGGTGCTGATGATGCTGTTGGGTCTGCTAGTACTGATGGATATCTCTCCATCAGTAAATTAAATAGAAGATCACCAGCTGCTGCTATCTTGGTTACCTCATGTCTCAACTTGTCCACTGATTTCCTCGAGGCTTGGGATTTCCTCATCTTCTTCACCTGTTTACCTAACTCCTCAATAGCCCCCCCCCCCATGTGCCACCAAGGTATCAATAATGGTCTTTTGATTGTCCAAGATCTTCTTAAATGTTTCCTCCACTAAAGGAGGAACCTGTGGTGCTGCTGGGGTAGAAGATTGTGCTGCAAAAACACTAGATATGTCAGACAGCTTTTGCAGTAGCTTTCTGCATCCAGTTTTTGAGACTCGCCAATGTCTGGGAGACTCGCAACGTAGTGAGTGGATAAGTGGAGGAGGAAGGCGCTGATACTGATGTTGGTGGCTCTGAAGATGGAGGTGGTATCATGGCAGCTGTCTCAGTGGAAGGCCCGACTGCTGTGGAAGGCATGGAAGTTGTAGAAGGCATAACAACAGAACTACCACCGAAGGCTCATCAAACTGGCCTACAGTAGTAGTCAACTTACCCTTATTCTTCGGGTTCCTTGGGTCATTGAGAGAATACTAGGAGAAAGTCTTCTTAGCCCGAAGCTTTATATAAAAGCTCCTCGGCTCCACCTCCGCATTTGTGAGATATTCTGTGATAGTGTTGGGATACGGTTATGAGCTCTCACCCTGCCTGACAACCACCGACATGTTGGCCGACATTATGGAACCAACATTGATTGGGTACCCAGCCATGATAGATGCCACAAAGACTGCCCTGGGGATTGGAAGATTGTTCTCTTTTTGGCGCGGGTCTATGCGGCTGCACACAAATGTCTGCCACCCTTTTTCCTCAAGTTGAGGGTGGCCCGTGTAATGGGAACCCCCGCTGTGATATATGGTGGGGGTGGTCCTGAGCTGCCAAGATCTCTACTAACCAAGGGCGAGCTGCATCACCCATTGAAAACTTTTCCAAGTACTGAGCTGGCTCCACCTCCTTGAACCCCAAGTAGGTGTTCAAAGTATCAAATCTGACCTTTAGGTTCCTCACCTTAGTCATTTTATTACCCTTCTTGATATGTGCCACATTGGCATAGAACTCCCGTACTAAATGCTCCTTGGCATCCATAACACTCTGAGTGAACCAAATCCACCCTTTTCTATCCCTGAATTGTTTAGCCACATTTGGATTGAATCTATCCAAATCCTTCAGAAGAAACTGTCGCTTAAGTGTGAGCGATATCTGGGGCCACCACTCTCTGAATTTGGTAAATGTTGTCAGGCTCACAATTTTGTCTTCCCAAGCCTCCTTCCTTCTCGATCTCTCTAGGCCGATGACTCTAGTGTCACCTTCTCTACCATCATCTAGAATGTCATCATTATCATTCATTGCGACTGGTGCAGCGGGAGTATGTGTAAAGGAGGGTTCTGAACCTGACTGCCTTCATCCAAACGCTCATAAGAACTTGCTGAGGTGGAGGGTTCATTATAGAGTTGGTATCTCCCAGGGAACTATGGTGGTTGAGATTGGGCATCAGGTTGTACCTCAGTGGCCCTTAGAAGCTTCCTTAGACGGGACATAAGAACTTAATTCAGTAGGCTATGTCACCTTGCCTCTCCTAGTGGTTGGCTTCTTCGCTATCCCTTTTTGCACTTCAAGTGGTTAAGTACCCATGCCTCAGCCTCGGGAGGTTTCACCCATCCCTTTAGAAGTATCACCACGACCTCTTGATCGAACCATTGTCTGCAATACAAATCAACATGAGTCAACTAAAGTTCATAAACATGCTATAAAAATTTGCAGACAAAACAATATGCAAAAGGGAAAGTGCGGTCCGCACAATTCTGAGTGCGACCGCAGAATGCCTTGTGCGGACCGCACAATTTTGAAGTGTGGCCTCACAATTAAAGTGTGGACCGCACAATTTTGAAGTGTGGCCACACAATTGAAGTATGGACTGCATAATTGTGAGTACGGCCGCACAACTGTGAGTATGGCCCAGTAAAACCAGTTCTCTGAAGTTTGGATCTCCAGTCGCATAATTTTTTCTACGACCGCAAATCATTTTCTTCGGACTACACAATTTTGAGTGTAGTCTACACATTGAATGCACAGACTTTCCCTAAAACTAAGTATCTGCGGACTGCACTCTTTCATGTGCGGCCGCACAATTCAAAATCCCACGACAGTGAATTTAGGTTTTAGCAATTTTAGCACAATTTGGACATGGTATTTGCAATATAGACATGGTGCATGATTTACACAATCTTCAATGAGTGCATATGAAGTTACCCACACAGCTTTAAGCATACATGAATAATCATCTAACATTTAGGCCTAAAAATAACTATACTAATTAAGAACTAAAACTAAGAAAATTTGAAAAATCTAAACATGAATTAAACATATCAGTGATGAAGGATGCATGGGAGAATCTTGGATGATGAAGTGAGCGTGATGTTTGAAACAAGTTTTATACACTGTGCTTGCTTTGGTGTCAAGACTTCAGAGTGTGTAAAGTTTGAAACAGTGTGAGGAGGGCATATTTATAGGTTGACCAAATTAGGCCAAAAGTTGCAGCTAACTGCGGCCGCACAATTTTGTGTGTGGTCCGCTCTCTTTACCTGGTGCCAGTAAAGATCTGCGATCCACACAAAATTGGGTGCAGCCGCAGATATTTGTGCGGACCGCACAATTCCAAGTGCGGCCGCAGATTGGCCATTCCTCTACAATCGCAAACTTTAGAGATTTTGCAGTTTTTGGGTCTCCAGTTGTGCAACCACAGACTCCTTTCTGCTATGGCAATTAAGATTGTGCGGTCTTCACAATAAATGTGTGGTCCGCACTTTTTCAACACTTAAGTCATTTTTCGAGTACAGTTCCTAAAAAGCACATTCATTCCTGCAATTCACTTCAAAACCAGTTAGCACAAAACAAACTCTATCTACATAAGAAGAAAAATAAAAATAAAAAGAAACATGGGTTGCCTCACAAGAAGTGCCTGATTTAATGTCTCGACACGACGCAGATTACCATCAATCACTTGAAATGAATCAATGACATGACGTGGCCATCATCAAATTTTCCCAAATAATGCTTCACCTGGTGACCATTGACTCTAAACACTTCATCATTTTTATTCTTCAAGTGTAATGCACCAAAGGGTGTCACATTCACAACCTCGAACGGACCACTCCATTTATACTTCAACTTGCCCTGAAACATCTGTAATCGAGAGTTGAACAATAACACAAGATCACCTTCTTTGAACTCTTTAATCTGAATGTACTTGTCATGGAGGTACTTCATCTTCTCCTTGTATAAAGAAGAACTTGTATATGCATGGTACTGGAATTCATCAAGATCATCTAATTGTTCCACCCTTAAGTTGGCGGCGACATCCCACTCAAGATTAAGCTTCTTCAATGCCCATATAGCCTTGTGCTCAAGTTCCATCGGAAGGTGACAAGCTTTCCCGAACACCAACTGGTATGGAGACATCCCAATTGTTGTCCTATAAATTGTCCTATAAGCCCATATATCATCATCAATTTTCTTCGGCCAATTCGTCTGATTGGCATTCATTGTCTTTGACAAGATACTCTTGATCTGTCGATTGGAGACTTCCACTTGTCCTCTTGCTTGACGGTGATAGGGGTCGATACTTTGTGAGTGACACCATACTTGGTGAGTAAGGTATCAAAATCCTTGTTGCAAAAGTGCGATCCCCCATCACTTATAATGGCCTTTGGAGTACCAAATCTTGTAAATATGTTCTTTTTCAAAAAGGCCACCACATTTCTAGCTTCGTTGTTGGATAGAGAAACGACCTCAACCCGCTTCGACACATAGTCCACAGCTACCAAAATGTAGGTATTCCCACAAGAGCTTACGAACAGTCCCATGAAATCAATGCCCCACACATAAAAAATGTCAATTTCCAAGATGGTGGTGAGGGGCATCTCATTTTTCTTAGAAATCCCACCAGTCCTTTGGCATTTATCACAATGCTTGACTAGATCACTTGCGTCCTTGTAGAGAGTACACCAATAGAATCCACACCAATAGAATCCACAACTCAACACTTTTGTCGTTGTTATCGCTCCACCATGGTGACCACCATATGGTGGAGAGTGACAAGCCTCAAGAATTTCCACTTGTTCTTCCTCCGGCACACATCGTCGAATCACACCATCAGTACAAATTCGAAAGAGGTACGGTTCATCGCAATAGTAGTCAAGGCAATCCGGTTTTAGCTTCTTCCTTTGGATTGAATAGAACTCATTCGGTACTATACCACTCACAAGATAATTTTCTAAGTCGGCGAACCATGGCATCTCGGTCATTGAAATGGATAGAAGTTTCTCGTCGGGGAAGGAATCATTTATATCAAGGCCGTCATGTGGCCTCCCCTCCTCCTCCAATCGAGACAAGTGGTCCGCCACTTGGTTTTCACTACCTTTGCGGTCTTGGATTTCTAGATCAAACTCTTGCAATAAAAGGACCCACCGCATTAACCTCGCCTTTGAATCATTTTTCATTAAGTACCGAAGCGCCGCATGATCGGTGTGGACAATCACCTTTGTACCCATCAAGTACGGGCGGAACTTCTCCATAGCAAAGACAATAGCAAGGAGCTCTTTTTCGGTGACCGTGTAATTGACTTGGGCATCGTTCATGGTCTTACTAACATAGTAGACTGGATGGATGTTTCCCCAAAACTGCTCCGAGCGCCACATCACTTGCATCACACATGAGCTCAAAAGGCAAGCTCCAATCTGGTGCGGTAATAATAGGAGTAGTTGTCAATTTGAACTCGAGCAATTCAAATTCCTTCATGTAATCCTCGTTGAAATGAAATTTGGAATCCTTATCCAAAATCTTACACAAGGGGTTCATCACTTTGGAAAAATCTTTTATGAAACGGCGATAGAACCCCGCATGACCCAAGAAACTCCTCACTACCTTCACGGATGTTGGAGGTGGAAGTTTAGAAATCACATCAATTTTAACCTTGACGAGCTCAATACTATTATTTGAAATTTTGTGGACAAGGACAATGCCTTCCTCGACCATGAAGTGACACTTCTCCCAATTGAGTACCAAGTTCGTCTCTTCACATCTTGCCAAGACCTTATCCAAAAAATTTCAAGCAATCATCAAAAGAATTCTTGACCACGGAAAAGTCATCCATGAAGACCTCAAGAAAATCCTCCACCATGTCGGTGAAGATATACACCGTTAAAAAGTCGACGGTGCATTGCATAACTCAAATGGCCTCTGAGAGAATGCGAAAGTACCATAGGGACATGTGAAAGTAGTTTTCTCTTGATCCTCCGGAGCAATAAGGATTTGGTTGTAGCCGGAATACCCATCGAGGAAACAATAGAAAGCATGACCGGAAAACCTATCAAGCATTTGATCAAGGAAGGGAAGTGGGAAATGATCTTTCCTTGTGGATTTGTTGAGCTTGCGATAGTCCATACGCACTCTCCACCCGGTCACTATTTCTCGGGCCCCCTTTTTCTCGCGAAATTGAGTTTCGACATTCTAGGACAACTCCTTTTTCGGGATGGGTTTGGAATTGTAAGAGTCGCCACCTAACGGATTAAGGTGCGTTAGGGCACCTAGAGCAATTAACTCATTTAACCAGTTTACATCACCAGAGATCGGGTAAGGGCTCAAATTACCTTGAGGGGAAGGTGTTAGGCACCGCTCGAGGTCCTTAACGGTGGGTCCCGGCCGAACTTAAATTAAGTGAATTAGTCTAAAAGGGGAGAAATCAATTTGGACAAATACAATATTCAATCTATTTTAAACAGGAGTATAGGGGGGTCCTATGTTTTTTAGCCTATAGGATCATTCCATGCAATACTTTGTAACTCCCTCAAGTCGGGGTGTTACTCATAGTATTAATGCATGGACTATCATCTCCTTACTACCCAATTACTATCTTTAAGTTGTTACTTAAGAGTTCTAGTAGTGTTTAGCTTGTTCCTTATGCGTGCACTACCCGTCCCTTACCTACGGCCCTGGAGGTATTAGGACCTCTATTTGGGATAGTTCAAGACTAACCTATGTTACTTAAAATGTAAAATATAGGTGACAAAAAAACAAATAGGAATTTCAGATAAAGAACAAGTATGGGCTCACATTGACCTCCACACATACACAACAAAAGCACGCAATTAAATCAACAAGTTTTATTAACCTTTAAGGTCCTATAGGCAGGATATCTATGCGAGAAAATAGAGTTCAGAGGCAATTTATTATTAAGGCGCGTATTAAAACTTGTTGTTTGCCTACTGATTTTATTCAGTATGAATCTGGGCACTTCAGACAGTAATATATCACAATTATAAACCCTGAATCATTATTAAGTCCTACAGATATATTTCCTAAGCGATTGACAATAGCGATTGAATTCAGAATCGATCGATAGAACCCTAAAGGCATGATTTCTACGAGCTTGTTGATTATAGACCTATAGACATGATTTCTAGGTGTAGCACTGATTTTAACTTATAAAGACAGGTTTTATTCCTTTTTCAATCCTATAGGCATGCTTTCTAATTGTTGAATTGACTTAAATCTTATACGCATGATTTCTAAATGCTGAATTGACTTAACCTAACAGGCATGATTTCTAGGTGTGAGGCTAATTGGTTATCATATAGGCATGATATCTATTAACTGTATGGGCAGAAATTAAACAGATTGCCAGGAATGATAATTAACTCAACAACAAGGTCATATAGGCATGATTTCTAATGCACGTTTGTTGGAAACATGTATAGATCCTATGAACAGGATTTCTATCATGCGAATGTAAATAAAGAATTAAAACGACAGTCCTATAGGCAGGATTTCTAAGCAAAGTATAGGACTCATACAGTGAACATAATTAACAGCATGATTGAATCCTATAGGCAGGGTTTCTATCCAATTTGACAAAAGAATATAAGAACCCCCCACCCCCAGTTTTACTAAATATCCCCAAATTTGTTATTACATAATTATTATAGATCAAAATATCAAATGAATTACATAATGATAATAGTTACACTATAGGGAGACTTCATTGGCCCAAATAAACCTGGGGACCAGGCTTTCCAACCATAACCACTTTGAAGCACAGCATAGGGATTCATAGCACATTAGAACCAGGTTTCCAGTGTGTCAAAGCTCCCAAGGGACTCAGCGGACACAGGGCAATGCTCACACTAGAACTACACATTCAGAAGATAGTTAAATAAGAAATTGGAAAACCAGTCCCCAGTATGTCAGAGTTCAAAGGAGTCTCATGTGGACCCTAGGCAGTGCTCACACTGGGGTGATTGAGAATCTAAATGACTAGGAGTGGGTTTTTTAAAATTAGTACACAAAAAGGAAAGATGCAGGTTTTAAAATAGTTGGATTTCATAAGAAACATGATTCATAACATAGAGTTGCATGCAGAACTGCACCAAGAAAACAAACAGAATTTATGCTTAAAACACATAGCTCAAATAAATTGAAGTCTAGTGAAGCTAAATATTTATACTAGTACTTAGGACAATCATCACAGAAACAGTTAGGTAAAACAATTGAGTTGGCCAGACAATGAAATAAACAGACATGGCAGAGGAGTTAAGCAACAAACTAGGTGATTACATGTTTATAATGTCTTGAAAATTTCAGAACAGGTGCAGGATTAGTAAAATAGAATAAACGTTATACCAACTTATGAGAGGATTCATATTATTAAAATAACTAAGTCCTAAGTTAACAGTTGCTAAATGAAGTCATAGGATCATGTAGAGGACAGAATCATAATGGGGATTGAAACAGGCTAGTCAAGCAAAGCATAAATAATGAAATTGCAAGTGTTAGGGCATACCAGTTGAGAAGAAAGCAAGTAAATGTGCAATAGCAGTTAAGTTCCAGAGTAATTTTGCCTTGGCTTTCAGCCGGCCAAAACAATAAACACTTAGTACAAAAATCAGAAAAATAGAGAGAGCTTTAAGTTTTTTAGTGAGTAAAATATGAGAGTTCGAGTCTCCTAAAGGAAGAAGGAGAAGGGGTTTAAATAGCACTGAATTAAGAAGACAAATAAGGTAATAAGTCAATCATACATAATTAAGTAATGAAAATAAAAGGTAGAATCGATTTAAGGTCGGCCTCAATCAATTAACAAAACATAGCAGCATAAAACTAGGCAAGTACTACTTAAATTAGGGAAAGTATTATATGGAATCAATCAATATTCAAGTACCAGATCAAGTAAGGTAAGGAAATAATGAGAACAAGTAAATCGAACAAAATAAGAAAATATCGGTACCACACAAGAAAGGAAAGACTGAAATCTTAGTAAAGATTTCAAAATCCTAATTTGGGGTAAGTAAAATTAGTCAGCAATTAACGGCCAGAGTTAAAGGTGCATAGAGACAGATAGATAACCAAAAACCCTAAATTTAATATAAGTAAAAGTAGGCAGAAATATAAAAGTTCTTTAATAAAAATGCACAAAGACATATAGACGGAAATAATTAAAGTTTGAACCATATTTGTTCGATTTTGAAGAATCAAGAACCCTAAATTTTAGGGTAAGTAAAAATCAGCATAAATAACCAAAGGAAAACTATAAAGATGCACAGAGATGAAAATACAAAAATATTAAAGGAAAAATATTTGAGGAATATAAAATCATTTTAGATCCTGGAAAGATCTGAACCCTAGTTTTAGGGTAAGTAGAAGATCTAACTAAAAATAGGTGGATTCGATGAGTAACAAGGTAAATAATAACATTCAAACGAACTAAAATGAACCAAATTTGGTTCAAACCAGATATCTAAAACCCTAACTGAAAGATACGAAAATATATTCGTACTCGTAGAGGTTGGGATGAATATAGACGGAAATAACCAAAATATAAGAGATTTTGAACCAGATCTGGTTCGAATTTCTTGAGATCCACTTAACATCTGAGGCAAGCAAGTCAAGTAATATCAAGAACGGGTAGCTGGTAATGGAGTAGGACTAGATATGGTAAGGAATCAAGAAATGATTCCATTTCTGGGTAGGAGTCACAGGGAAATGGTGACGGCGGATTAGGGTTCGGGAAGGGAGAAAGGGAGAGACGAGAGCGTTTGAGGGCGGCGGTGGGTGGTAAATGAATTAGGGTTGGGGATGATTAATTAAAAGGAGGGAATTAATTAGGAGCCGTTGATGTTTTGAGATCAACGGCTGGGATTTTACAAGGGCTTGGGTCGGGGTTTTAAAATGGGTATGGGTATGGGTCGGACGGGTATGGATATTTGGGTACCGGGTTGGACGGGTATGGGGTCTTGTGATGGTTAATGTATTGGGCGAGGGGTAATAGGGTTAGGTTAGGTCCGAAATTAATTAGAAAAAAGGCTAGATTTTAAATACTCAATTAAATCAGTAAAATAATTTATGAAAATAATTAATAAATAGTATAAAATGTAATTTGTGCATGAATATGATTTAAAATAATTAATTAACACTATAAAAATATAAAAAGTCATTTTCCTGTGTAAATAATGTAATTATGCATATATGTGGCTATTATTGCAAAGTATTGTAATTATAACCTAAAGATGCAAATATAATTATAAATAAAATGTTTAAAGCTTAATATGAATATAAATGATAAAAATTAAGTAATAAATCATTATAAAATTATTTGTGATGCTATTAATAATTATTTAGATAATAAAAATGTCAGAATAAATTGATTAAAACCTTTAAATATTATAAAAAATTATGGAAAAAAACTTGTTGATGCTCGTGCACTATTTGAAAGTATATATATATATATATATATATATATATATATATATATATATCTATATATATATATATATATATATATTTACAAAATATATATGGGGAAAATTGGGTATCAACAGCTTCCCCTCTTTACCCGGGAAGGATGAAAGAGTTGTCGGGTAAAGACATGATGACCAATTTTGACCGAGTAGGGTGATTTGAAAGATATAGGCCACACTCTGGCTTCTGAGCTGCCTACATATCCCTGGTTTTACAGGAATCAAATCTTTTGTAGTTCCGGATCCAACGGTGGAATAAACCGATGGAGTTGTTGCAAAAATGAAAAAGGTTCCGAGTAGGATTACCTGGGTTTGAAACGGTTATGGGTGAATGGTCAGGTTTGAAATAATTTGGAGGAACTGGAGCGGGATTGCTCTTGTTGGGATAACGGTTACCCACTAGGTCACCTGCAAATCTGCAAAAGTATACTGCGAGCACATATGTATAAATTATTGCGTAAATTTAAACATGATGCAAATTCCCTTCGGACCGTGAAGAATGTCTTTGGACGGTGAGGATGACGTCCTTAGACCATGATGTCCCGGGCCATGAGTTTTGCGGTAAGGGATTCGTAGTCCATGAAATGATGTTCTCGGGCCATGAAGATGGTGCCTCCGAACCATGACACCTTTGAATAATGATGCGCAAGTTTGAGAGATCCTCAGGCCATGGCATGATGTCTTCGGGCTATGAGGGTGGTGCTTTCAGACTATGACGCCTTCAGACAAGGTGGCTATATTTCAGCCCATGAGGTACAGAGATATGATGCTAGAGGCAACAAGACAAAGCTTAGTCTTGTGTGAAGTTAAGGGCAGAGCTTAGCCCGAGAGAAGAGAACAATGCAAGAGAGATAGTGCTTAGTCTCGTGCGAGGATTTGAGACAGTGCTTAGTCTCGTGCGAGGATTTGAGACAGGGCTTAGTCTCATGCAAAGAGAAGGCAGTACTTAGGCTTATGCAAATAGACAGGCAGGGCTTAGCCTCATGCAAGTGATTTGAGGAAGTTCTTAGCCTTATGCAAAGAGAAGGTAGTGCTTAGACTTATGCAAATATAGAGGCAGGGCTTAGCCTCAGCAAGTGATTTGAGACTAGGCTTAGTCCCATGCAAATAGAAGGCAGTGCTTAGCCTTATGCAAATAGAAAGGTAGGGCTTAGCCTCATGCAAGTGATTTGAGACAAGGCTTAGTCTCATGAAAAGAGAAGGCAGTGCTTAGCCTTATGAAAATAGAGAGGCAGGACTTAGCCTCATGCAAGTGATTTGAGACAGGGCTTAGTCTCATGCAAAGAGAAGGCATTGCTTAGCCTTATGAAAATATAGAGGGAGGGCTTAGCCTCATGCAAGTGTAAGAGTAAGAATGAAGTATTCTTAGTTGACAATGTATTTCATGCATAGCGATTGTGTTGTTGCGATGATGCTTATCATGATGACATAGTCCTGCATCCAAAGAAAATTTGTGAGTTTTGCGGGGGGAGGTTGGTTCGTGTCTTCGCTTGCTCGATTTGCTCCGTTCTGTCTGAGGATCCTGCTCAAGTTATTAGGGGTAGAATTTGGTTAAAAGTAAAGTTTCTTTTCAAAAGCATGCGTGTATAGTTTTCAAAGACATAGTAATATGCAGTTTAGAAATTAGTTAGATGAACCGGTAACTGTGACATTGTTAGAGACATTATGACTTCCTCTGCCATAAAATATTGAGGGTCCTCCTCAAAATTCTTCCCCAGTTAACTAGATGAGTTTTCTGATTGTTCTGTATGCTGCGGTTGACTGAACTTGCTTCGTAATTTTTAGGGTCCTCCTCAAAATTCTGCCCCAGTTTTTTATTGTGGGGAAAATGGAAATTTTATTGAATTGTGACCGAACCCATAGGGTTGCCTACGTATCCCCTCTTAAATGGGAATCAGGTCGAGCGTAGTTCTATTTACATCATATGAAGAAGCATAAAATGGTTTACACATAGTATCTTTTGACTGCATCTGAATTGATAGGCTTTGGCCAGATTTCTCCGTCCATCTCGGCGAGTATGAGAGCTCCTCCTGTCAATACTCTGTGAACCATGTAAGGACCTTGCCAGTTGGGAGAGAATTTCCCTTTTACCTCATCTTGATGTGGAAAGATGCGTTTCAGTACTAGTTGCCCCGGCGTGAACTGTCTTGGTTTGACCCTTTTGTTGAAAGCCTTGGACATTTTATTCTGATAGAGCTGGCCGTGACACACAACATTCATCCTCTTTCCGTCTATGAGGGCTAATTGCTCATAGCAGTTCCTTATCCATTATGCATCACTGAGTTCGGCTTTTTGTATGATTCTTAAATAAGGAATTTCTACCTCGGTGGGAATGACAGCTTCGGTACCATAAACCAGCAGATAGGGAGTTACCCCGGTTGATGTGCAGACTGTGGTACGGTATCCCAGTAAGGCGAATGGTAATTTCTCGTGCCATTGCTTGTGATTCTCTACCATTTTCCTTAGTATCTTCTTGATGTTTTTGTTGGCAGCCTCCACAGCTCCATTCATTTGAGGTATGTATGTTGTGGAATTCTTGTGCTTGATTTAGAAAGTTTCACACATGGCTTTCATCATATCGCTATTGAGATTTGCGGCATTGTCAGTGATGATGGACTCTGGAACCCCAAATCGACACACAACCTGATCTCTGACGAAATCCGTGACGACTTTCTTGGTTACCGCTTTGTAAGATGCAGCTTCAACCCATTTGGTGAAGTAGTCAATGCCCACTAAAATGAACCTGTGCCCGTTTGAAGCGGTGGTCTCAATTGGGCCGATGACATCCATTCCCCAGGCAGCAAAAGGCTAAGGTAAGCTTGTTGCATTAAGCTCGTTTGGCGGCACCCGTATCATGTCTACATGTATCTAGCATTGGTAGCATTTCTGAACGTACCGTATGCAGTCTGTTTCCATGGTCATCCAAAAGTATCTGGCCTGAGTATCTTCTCGGCCAAGACAAAACCATTCATATGTGGGCCGCAGGTTCCAGCATGTATCTCCTCGAGCAATTTGGAAACTTCTTTTGTGTCAACACACCTTAACAGTCCCAGATCGGGAGTTTTCCTGTACAGGGTTGCTCCGCTTTGGAAGAAGTGATTGGAAAATTTCCAAAGGGTGCGTTTCTGAGTATGGTTTGCATGCTCCGGGTATTCTCCTTTTGTCAAATATTCTTTGATGTCATGGAACTAGGGGTTTCCGTCTGTTTCTTCTTCAACATGAGAACAGTAAGCCGGCTGATTATGGATCCTCACCGTAATGGGATCGATGAAATTCTTGTCTGGATGTGGTATCATTGATGACAAGGTGGCCAATGTGTCTGCGAATTCATTCTGAATACTGAGGACATGCCGGAATTCTATCTTTGTGAACCTCTTCTTCATTTCTTGTACATGATGCAGATATGGCAGTATTTTGGAATTCTTAGTAGACCATTCTCCTTGTACTTGATGTACCAGCAGGTCTAAATTGACGATTACCAGCAGTTCCTGAATATTCATATCAACAGTCAGGTTGAGCCTCAATATGCAAGATTCATATTCTGCCATGTTGTTAGTGCATGGGAATCTGATTTTTGCGGACACTGGATAATTCTGACCGATTTATGATACCAAGACAAATCTGATACCTACTCCTTTGAAATTCACAGCTCCGTCGAAAAACATTCTCCAACCGTCGTAGGCTTCAACAATGTCTTCTCCTACGAATGATACCTCTTCGTCAGGAAAATACATATTTAGGAGTTCGTATTCTACAGTATTTTCAGCAAGATGATCTGCCAATACTTGTCCCTTGACTTCTTTCTAAGTTACATAGGTGATGTCGAACTCACTCAGCAATAGTTGCCACTTGGCCAGCTTCCCCATAGGCATGGGCTTATGAAAGATGTACTTCAGGGGATCCATCCTTGATATGAGATATGTAGTATAGGCATAGAAGTAGTTCCTTAGCTTCTAAGCTATCTAGGTTAGAGCACAACAAGTGCTTCCAGCAGAGAGTATCGTGCTTCATATGGAGTGAACTTCTTTCTTAAGTAGTATATGAACTGCTCTTTTCTTCCCGTCTCGTCATGTTGTCCCAGAACACAACCGAAGGCTCTATCTAACACTGCAAGGTAGGGTATTAGTGGTCTACCAGGCTCTGGCAGGACTAATACTGGTGGTGTGGATAAGTATTCCTTGATTTTGTCAAAAGCCTTTTGACAATCCTCGGTCCAACTGGTTGCGGCATCCTTCTTCAGCACTTTGAAAATCGGCTCACATATTACTGTGGACTGTGCTATGAAACGGCTGATGTAGTTGAGGCATCCCAAGAAACTCATCACATCCTTCTTGCTTTTTGGTGGTGGTAATTCCTGGATGGCTTTAACCTTTGACCGGTCCAACTCTATTCCTCGATGACTGACGATGAATCTGAACAATTTTTCGGCAGGAACCCCGAATGCACAATTTGTGGGATTTAACTTTAGATTGTACTTCTGCAGTCGGTCAAAGAATTTCCTCAAATATGCTATGTGATCTGTAGCCTTCTTGGATTTGATGATGACGTCGTCAACATATACCTCTATTTCTTTATGTATCATATCATGGAAGATCGTTGTCATAGCTCTCATGTAGGTAGCCCCAGCATTCTTTAGACCGAACGGCATCATTTTGTAACAATACACTCCTCATAGTGTAATGAAGGCTATTTTCTCTGCGTCTTCTTCGTCCACCCAAATCTGATGGTAACCCACGAAGCAATCTACAAAGGACTGGAGTTCATGCTTGGCGCAATTGTTGATCAGAATGTGTATATTTGGTAGCAGGAAATCATCCTTGGGACTTGCTCTGTTTAGATCCCGATAATCAACACCGACTCTGACTTTCCCATCTTTCTTTGGAACAGGTACAATGTTGACCAACCAGGTTGGGTACTCAACTACTCTGAGGACCTTGGCTTTGATCCGCTTGGTGACTTCCTCCTTGATTTTCAGGCTCATGTCTGGCTTGAATTTCTTGAGTTTCTGCTTCACTGGCGGACACATTGGATTTGTAGGTAACTTGTGAGCCACTATGGATGTGCTCAACCCTGTCATATCGTCGCATGACCATGCAAATATATCCTCATATTCTTTTAGGAACCGAGTGTATTCTTCTTTCTCTGACGGTGACAAATGGATACTTATGTGGGTTTCCTTGACGGTTTCGAAATCTCCCAAGTTGACATCTCGGTCTCGTCCAGGTTGGACTTGGGCTTGTTCTCAAATTTCTCCGCTTCTCTGACAATTTCCTCAGGTTTACATCCTCTTCTTCTATTTCTTCCGAGTCACTGTCCTTCTGTTGCGTTGTCTCATTACATGTCACAGTCGTTGGTTTATAAAGATAAGCAATAGTAATGTTGTAGGGATAAAGATATGAAAGAAAAATAGTAATAATAAAACATCAAGCCATTTAAAATGTCAAACAAAATGATTTTAATAACTCAAATAATGTTTTCGAAACGGAACACTGAAAATATTATTTAAAACAAAATTCCAAAGAGGAAATCATTTTCAAAAGTAAACAACACTATCAGCCTTGCTACCTCGGGACTCGTCGGGCCCTTGATGGTTTAGCGGTCCAGTTCTCGACCGATTCTCCCTTCTCCACTATTTGGAAAGTAAGGCCGTCTTACTCCTCCTCCTCAACTATCACACAACATATCATCGTCTTCCAAGAACAAATTCCTCAATGTTGCCAAGGCTTCTTCTTCCTCTGATCACATATTATATCGGTCTGATGGAAGGTTTGATTCAGGTGCGGCACGGGTTGCTCAAGAGGGTAGTATGGACCACGCCATGATGGTGACCAATTCCGATATTCTTGCCAGGTATACTGATATCCAAGCCCGAAGGTTGTGCCATGGCGCTTTAGTTGTACTGGTTTGGAGATACCTTGAAGATTTTTACCAAGCCCCTTACTAGGTTCATACCCTGCCCATGCCAGTATGTTCTCTATTTTACTACTCCACCATTTATCCTTCTCAATCGCGTTAACACACTCAATGCGATGGTAGGTTTCTCCACCTAACTTCCTTCTATTTTCTACCACCGGAACAGTCTGACTGGTGTAAATGGGGTTGCTCCCATCCCCATGGACGATCACTTCTTGATGGTTCCATTCAAATTTTACCGCTTGGTGCAAAGTAGATGCGACAGCTCCAGCGGCATGTATCCAAGGCCGCCCTAGCAGCAGATTGTAGGAGGCGAATATTTCTAGCACCTGGAATTCAACATCGAACCAGGTAGGACCCATTTGCAAGCATAGATTGGTTTCTTCAATCGTGGCTCTTTGTGACCCATCGGATGCTTTTACATTCATAGATCCTGCTCATATTTCATGTAGGCCCTTGCCCAACCTCTTCAGAGTTATCAGCGGACAGATGTTGAGGTTGGACCCTCCGTATATCAGAACTCTGGCAATGAACTTATCTTCATATTGCACTGTGATGTGCAGTGCCCTGTTGTGGATTAACCCTTCAGGTGGAAATTCATCTTCATGGAAGGTGATCTTATGGCTTTCCAACACTTGTCCCACCATATTGACCATTTCCCCGCTAGTAATGTTTTTGGGCACATATGCTTCATTCAGTACCTTCATCAGAGCATTCCTGTGCGCTTGGGAATTTTGCAGCAATGACAAGATGGATATCTGGGCGGGAGTCTTATTCAGATGATCAACAACAGAATACTCCCTTGCTTGTACTTTCCTCCAAAGGTCATCCGGACCAGTTTCAATGACGGACTGTTTGTTGGAAGCTTGCTTACTTGTCTCTCCCAAATGCTCAGGTGTGTAAATTCTGCCCGTTCTGGTCATCCCTTGTGCAGTGTCGGATTCTTCCATCTTTTCTTTCCCCTTTCTCCTATCCTCGGCAACATAATCCCAAGGTACATCGTTGGAATTGAAGGGTGGTGTAGATGTCACCATCACAGTGAAAGGTGTGGCTACTTCTACCTCAAACGGAGCAGGTATAGCTGCAGGTGGTGTCACTTCTACTTAAAAGGGAGCCGATGTGGCTACCTCAACTTTGAGTGGCAGTTGTACATGTACCACAATGGGATTGAGCATGACTACCGGCTTCTTAGGGTCATCACCTTCCCAAATAAGTCCGATTGATCCCTCGGGATCCCATTCTTCATCAGTTTATATTACATTGACTCCTTCACCCTTATATCTGGGAGGGGGTTGTTGCGGACATTGGGTGTGGTTTTTTTCGCATGTATGACCTTGGTATCAATTAATGTTTTGATCTTGTCTTTCAGGGTGCGACATTCATCAATAGTATATCCCTTCATACCGGAATAGTATGCGCACGTCTTGTTTGGGTGGACCCATTTTGATGAGTTTTCCATATCCACGACGGGAATATGGGTGACATACCCAGCAACTTTTAATCTTTCATATAATTGGTCGATGGGTTCAGAAATAAGGGTGTATTGTCTAGGTGGTTTGCGATCATAATTGGGCCTGGACTTTTGGTAATTTGGATGAGCTGGAGGTGGATGATAATAGGCTGGTTGGGTATTATAGGTGTGGTATGCGGTAGCGGGTTGAGGATATCTAGGAGGTGAAGGTTGATATGTGGGTGGAGGTGTTTGGTACTCAAATGGAGATTTCGAACCTTGGGCAACCATTACTGTTCCCACTTCTTTCTTCTTTGATATGCCACTTGACTGTAATGATTTGTTCGTAGCCTGCAATGCTTCAAAATTGGTTACATTCTACTCTTGATCCCTTCTTCAATCATTTCCCCGAGTTTGATGATGTCGGAGAATTTGTGATTCTCAATGACCATTAACCTCTCATAATATTGAGGATCCCGTGCCCTGACGAAGAATTTTTTCATCTGCTCTTCATCTAATGTCGGCCTGACCGTTGCTGCTTGTGACCTCCATCGAGTAGCATACTCGCAGAAAGTCTCAATAGGCTTCTTCTTGAGATTCTGGATATAGAAGACATCTAGTGCATTTTTCGTGTTGAATCTGAACCTATCCATGAAGTCTGACACCATGCTTACCCAATTAGCCTATTTCTTGGGATTTTGACTTATGCACCAAGATAGAGCGTCTCTGGAAAGGCTTCTCATGAACAACTTCATGCAAATCCTTTCGTCCTTTCCGACCCCTACAAGCTTATCACAGTAAGTTCTTAAATGAACCTTTGGGTCACTCGTTCCATCGAACATCTCAAACTTAGGAGGTTTGTAACCCTCCGGTAGTTCCACATCTGGCTGAATGCACAAATCCTCATAATTCAAACCTTCGATTCCTTGCCTCCTTCAATACCCTAAACTCGACTTGTGAGTTTCTTCAGCTCTTCTGCCATCTTCTTAATGAGCAGGTCCTTTTCGGCGGATTCCGGTGTATATGAGATTGGCTGAGTGGAGTGGGTAAGGTTTTCACGTATATGGGGTTGTTTTGGTGAATGCCAGGAGTTTGGGTGTAATGGTGATAATTGGTTGAATTTTGGGGCATCGGAGATAGGCTGAGGGGTATTCTGAGGAGTGTGATAAGTGGTTTGCGGATTTGAGTCGGTAGATGCTGGTGTTGAGGAGATGTAAGTATGGGTAAAGGATTTTGAGGAGGGGTTGTATATTGGTGGGGTGCAGGAGGATTCTGCGATCGTTGGTTGGGTGTATTCTGAGGAGGTTCCGGGTTTTGGGTATTTGATGGTTTATATCTGGGACATTTACTGTGAGGGAGAGGTTTTCCAAGTTACGGACCTGCTCAAGATCACCCTATAGTTCAAGTATCTTCTCTTCAAACCGCAAAACCAAGTCATTTGGTGTCGGAGTACTTCGACTATCAGAAGTTTCCACATGCTCGACATGTGTGGTGTTGTCTTTTCTGACGCCACTCATATCGTCCATCTTAGCTTTCCATTTGCTTTTTGGTGCACTTGGAGGATGAGGAGGTAGAGGGCCTCTGGATCTGGTGTGGTAAGCTGATGATGCCGGTATGCATGAACCAGCCTTAGGGAATGGGAATAATCAAAAAGAATGAAAAAGAAAAGGTAACCAAATTAGTAAGAGTTCTGAAAAATATTTGCAGTATTTAAACACAAACTGCGGGAATGAAAATTCCGCCTCCTAATTTGGGAGCCTCATTGTGCCCGAGGTAGGCCTAGCAACAAGCAGATTTGGAGAATTTAATAACAATAATTTCCTCATTTCATTAGCGCAATAAATAAAATGAGTCTAAAACAATAATAAGGTAAGTCACTAATGGCACTTGGCCTTATTACATTCGAAAAGCAAAAACAAATAAGTCTAATATACTTGGTCCCAGAAGGACCTTCTCCAAATCTGATTCTTTTGGCTTCATCGATCAGATTCCCCAGGTCGCGCATGTCCAGTAGTAGGTATTCCCTGGCGAGATGTCCTCCTTAGATACCTTCAGCATTCTGGCAGTCTATGACTCTTTTCCTCATCTTCCCTTCCATCTCCATTAGTCCCTTCTCCAGATATTCTAGCCTTTCATTCGATCGGGTAGCCATTTCCTCCATTCATTGATTAATTCCCTATCAGTCTTGTGTTGTTTTAGATGCTCAGCCTCGGACTCGTGAACCTTTTTGCGCAGTCTATTATACTTCACATGTGCTTCGGCAGCTTTATCTATGACTCTGTCTCCTCGACCGACCCCTGGCTCGACTATTCCCGCTATGCAGTCTTCCAACCACGATGGGTAAAAGTACACATGCCCTGCGTGATATCGATTCGGCTCGATGGTGTCTTTTCCATACTAATCTTCAAGTTCCACGTATGTTGACCTTCACATTTATATGGGATGTCATCATCTTGGAAATCCTCCCTGTAGTGGCTCATTTAGGAGACTCGTGGTATAATCTATTTTCTACCAGCTTGTCTACTGACCCTGATAGGAACATAGGGGTGTACACCCCTTAACCCGATCAACACCAAGTGTGGAGCATCCCTAGATCGGATGATGAACTCACTGGTGGGGAACCACTCGAACATCCAGTGAACCTGGTCCTCATTCAAGTTGTCGAAAAATTGCACCCATTCTGTAGCATTCTCCGGTTGAGCAAACCTGTCTGGGATAAAGGTCATTCTCTTAGGGTTATGAAAGGCTATGTGATCATTCCACGGTCTTCATGGAAACTCTTGGCAGTATTGAACTCTCTGGAAATGTTCTAGCAACAAAATCTGTAGTAGCAGATTACAACCCTCGAAGTGTTTGAACCCCTTCTGGTAGAGATCCAAGGCTCGATATATGTCTGCTATAATCATAAGGAAAATAGTATATGTTTGTCCCTCGATTCCCTCAATTAAGGCTTTGGTTACCATGGCCAGTCTGGTGTGAATTCTTTCCATTTTGCTTGGAAACACTATCATACCCAAGAAGTAGACGATAAACACGAAAACCCTGCGATGAATCCAACCCAAGGAAGTTATGGAGAACTCATCATGACAGATATGGTAAGATTTGTTGTGACTGTATCGTTCATAAAGGAAGTCGAAGGTTATATAGGACTTCTTCAGACACACCAAGTCGTCATTCATTTTTAGAAACCCTTTGGGAGTGCGATTTTCTATGTTGCCAAAATGGAATACAACCCTTTCATTTTCCCAAAACATAGTAGCAGCCTCAATCAACATGTTGTTTGGTTGAATATCTAATAAGGAAGGTAGGTTTCCAAGGACTCCTTTCACATGGTTTTTATCGCTTGACGGAAGGTCTTCCCACCAATCTAGCAACAATGGTGGTATGTTATGGACCATGCCGAACCTGGGGACTTCATGCCTCATTTTCTCCAAAACAAATAAGGTTAGACCCTTTCCCCCTCCATATTCGACTATTTATACATTAACGATTAGCATATTGGCACTTATTTCTCCAAAAAATGCACAAATCATGGTTGCGTCCGTTGGGATTATGGAAATCCTGGTGGACTTTGGACAAGGCTTTCCTTAAAGGTTTACTATGCGGAAAACATATTAACCCAGGCTAGGTTTGACCATGATGCATGTACAGTTATTATCAGAGTAAGGTTTCTATAGAGGTCTAGACTGGTACCCTCAAGTGGACAACTTGACGGGGAAAGGCACGGAACCGTCGATTGCACCGCTGATCGACTAGTTTTACCGCAAATAATCCTTTCCAAATTCAAATAGGGTGATATAGGAAGAGCGCACACACTCATCAAGCGTTGTTATAGTATTAATTACGCACGAGTGGAATATGATGTTGAGCATGATTTATGCAACAGAAAATAGCACGTAGTCACGTATTTGCACGATGAAAAATGATATATATGGTATTTAATAATTGTAAAGGAATTTAAGAAAGAAAACAAGGAGACGAGTCAGTTTCCATAATAAAGAGTAATAAAACAAGAAAGAAAAATCGTAAATGACTGAACATAGGCAAATAAATCCACATAAAGTGGGAAGGGGAAGGGGTATGCAAGTATTGACGGAATAATAAAGGCATGCTTAAAGACTAATTCACAAAAATTAGGTTCTTTATGGTAAGATCCTAAAAGTATCCACAGCAGAGTTTCCATGTTGTCGCGCCCCCTTTTTCTCGCGAAATCGGGTTTCGATGTTTTGGAACAACTCCGTTTTCGGGATGGGTTTGTAATTGGAAGAGTCGCCACCTAATGGATTAAGGTGCATTAGGGCACCTAGAGAAATTAACTCATTTAACCAGTTTACATCATCAGATATCGGGTAAAGGCTCAAATTAGCTTGAGGGGAAGGTGTTAGGCACCCCTCGAGGTCCACAACGGTGGGTCCCGGTCGAACTTAAATTAAGTGAATTAGTCTAAAAGGGGAGAAAGAAATTTGGACAAATACGATATTCAATCTATTTTAAACAGGAATATGGGGGCGTCCTAAGTTTTTTACCCTATAGGATCATTCCGTGCAATACTTTGTAACTCCTTCAAGTCGGGGTGTTACTCATAGTATTAACAGATGGACTATCATCTCCTTACAACCCAATTTCTATCTTTAAGTTGTTACTTAAGCGTTCTAGTAGTTTCTAGCTCGTTCCTTATGCGTGCACTACCCATCCCTTACCTACGGCCCTGGAGGTATTAGGACCTCTATTTGGGATAACTCTAGACCAACCTATGTTACTTAAAAAGTAAAATCTAGGCAACAAAAAAAAACAAATAGGACTTTCAGATAAAGAAAAAGTATGGGCTCACATTGACCTCCACACATACACAACAAAAGCACGCAATTAAATCAACAAGTTTTATTAACCTTTAAGGTTCTATAGGCAGGATATTTACGCGAGAAAATAGAGTTCAGAGGCAATTTTATTATTAAGGCGCGTATTAAAACTTGTTGTTTGCCTATTGATTTTATTCAGTATGAATCTGGGCACTTCAGACAGTAATATATCACAATTATAAACCCTGAATCATTATTAAGTCCTACAGATATATTTCCTAAGCGATTGACAATAGCGATTGAATTCAGAATCGATCGATAGAACCCTAAAGGCATGATTCCTACGAGCTTGTTGATTATAGACCTATAGACATGATTTCTAGGTGTAGAACTGATCTTAACTTATAAAGACAGGTTTTATTCCTTTTTCAATCCTATAGGCATGCTTTCTAATTGTTGAATTGACTTAAATCTTATACGCATGATTTCTAAATGCTGAATTGACTTAACCTAACAGGCATGATTTCTAGGTGTAAGGCTAATTGTTTATCATATAGGCATGATATCTATTAACTGTATGGGCAGAAATTAAACAGATTGCCAGGAATGATAATTAACTCAACAACAAGGTCCTATAGGCATGATTTCTAATGCACGTTTGTTGGAAACATGTATAGATCCTATGAACAGGAGTTCTATCATGCGAATGTAAATACAGAATTAAAACGACAGTCCTATAGGCAGGATTTCTAAGCATAGTATAGGACTCATACAGTGAACAGAATTAACAGTATGATTGAATCCTATAGGCAGGGTTTCTATCCAATTTGACAAAAGAATATAAGAACCCCCCACCCCCAGTTTTACTAAATATCCCCAAATTTGTTATTACATAATTATTATAGATCAAAATATCAAATGAATTACATAATGGTAACAGTTACACTATATGGAGCCTTCATAGGCCCAAATAAACCTATGGAAAAGGCCTTCCAACCATAACCACTTTAAAGCACAACATAGGGATTCATAGCACATTAGAACCAGGTTTCCAGTGTGTCAAAGTTCTCAAGGGCCTCAGGGGACCGAGGGCAATGCTCACACTGGATACACATTCAAAAGATAGTTCATGAGAAATTGGAAAATCAGTCCTCAGTGCGTTAGAGTTCAAATGAGTCTCATGTGGACTCTAGACAGTGCTCACACTGGGGTGATTGAGAACCTAAATGACTAGGACTGGGGGTTTTAAAATCAGTACACAAAAAGGAAAGAGGCAGGTTTTAAAATAGTTGGATTTCAGAAGAAACAGGATTCAGAACATAGAGTTGCAGGCAGAACTGCACCAAGAAAACAAATAGAATTCATGCTTAAAACACATAGCTCAAATAAATTGAAGTAAAGTGAAGTTAAATATTTAGACTAGTACTACTTAGGAAAATCATCATAGAAACAGTTACGTAAAATAATTGAGTTGGCCAGATACATGAAATAAACAGACAGCGCAGAGGAGTTAAGCAACAAACTAGGTGATTACATGTTTATAATGTCTTGAAAAGTTCAGAACAGGTGCATGATTAGTAAAACAGACTAAACCTTAAACCAACTTAGAGAGGATTCATATTATTCAAATAACTTAGTCATAAGTTAACAGTTGCTAAATGAAGTCATAGGATCATGTAGAGGACAGAATCATAATGGGAATTGAAATAGGCTAGTCAAGCAAAGCATAGATAATGAAATTGCAAGGGTTAGGGCATAGCAGTTGAAAAGAAAGCAAGTAAATGTGCAATAAAAGTTAAGTTCCAGAGTAATTTGGCCTTGGCTTTCAGCCGGCCAAATCAATAAATACTTAGTACTAAAATCAGAACACTAGAGAGAGCTTTAAGTTTTTTAGTGAGTAAAATATGAGAGTTCGAGTCTCCTAAGGGTAGAGAGACAAGGGGTTTAAATAGCACTGAATTAAGCAGACAAATAAGCTAATAAGTCAATCATACATAATTAAGGAATGAAAGTAAAGGTAGAATCAATTTAAGGTCGGCTTCAATCAATTAACAGAGCATAGCAGCATAAAACTAGGCAAGTACTACTTAAATTGGGGAAAGTATTATATGGAATCAATCAGTAGTCAAGTACCAGATCAAATAAGGTAAGGAAATAATGATAACAGGTAAATCGAACAAAATAAGGAAATACCAGTACCACACAAGAAAGGAAAGACTGAAATCTTAGCAAAGATTTCAAAACCCTAATTTGGGGTATATAAAATTAGTCGGCAATTAACGGCCAGAGTTAAAGGTGCATAGAGATAGATAGATAATCAAAATCCATAAATTTAATATAAGTAAAAGTAGTCAAAAATATAAAAGTGTCTTAATAAAAATGCACAAAGACATATAGACGGAAATAATTAAAGTTTGAACCATATTTGTTCGATTTTGAAGAATCAAGAACCCTAAATTTTAGGGTAAGTAAAAATCAGCGTATATAACCAAAGGAAAACTATAAAGATGCACAGAGATGAAAATAAGGAAACATTAAAGGAAAAATATTTGAGGAATAGAAAATCATTTTAGATCCTGGAAAGATCTGAACCCTAGTTTTAGGGTAAGTAGAAGATCCAACTAAAAATAGGCGGATTCGATGAGTAACAAGGTAAATAATAACATTAAAACGAACTAAAATGAACCAAATATGGTTCTAACCAGAGATCCAAAACCCTAACTGAAAGATACGAAAAAATATTTGTACCCACTGAGGTTGAGATGAATATAGACGGAAATAACCAAAATATAAGAGATTTTGAACCAGATCTGGTTCGAATTTCTTGATATCCACTTGCCATTTGAGGTACGCCAGTCATGTAATATAAGAAGGAGTAGCTGGTAAAGGAATATGACTAGATATGGCAAGCAATCAAGAAATGATTCCATTTCTAGGTAGGAGTCATAGGGAAATGGTGACGGCGGATTAGGGTTCGGGAAGGGAAAAGGGGAGAGACGAGAGTGTTTGAGGGCGGAGGGTGGGTGGTAAATGAATTAGGGTTGGGATATGATTAATTAAAAGGAGGGAAGTAATTAGGAGTCGTTGATCTTTTGAGATCAACGGTTGGGATTTTACAAGGGCTTGGGGTCGGGGTTTTAAAATAGGTATGGGTGTGGGTTGGACGGGTATGGATATTTGGGTACTGGGTTGGACGGATATGGGGTCTTGGGCTGGTTAATGTATTGGGCTGGAGGTAATTGGGTTATGCTAGGTCCGAAATTAATTAGAAAAAAGGCTAGATTTTAAATACCCAATTAAATCAGTAAAATAATTTATGAAAATAATTAATAAATAGTAAAAAATGTCATTTGCGCATGAAAATGATTTAAAATAATTAATTAACATTATAAAAATATAAAACATCATTTTTCTCTTTAAATAATGTAATTATGCATATATGTGGCTATTATTGTGATTATAGCCCAAAGATGCAAATATAATTATACATAAAAAATTTAAAGCTTAATATGAATATAAATGATAAAAATTAAGTAATAAATTATTATAAAATTATTTATTATGCAATTAATAATTATTTAGATAATAAAAATGTCAGAATAAATTGATTAAAACCTTTAAAAATTATAGAAAATTATGGGAAAATACTTGTTGATGCTCGTGCACTATTTTGAAAGTATATATGTATTTAAAAAATATATATGGGAAAAATTGGCTATCAACACCGTTCTTGTAGGAATCAACTCGTTCTTGTCATTGGTGACCACAATCATGCCCCCTTTCTTAGGGACACATTGCACCGGAGAGGTCCACGAGCTATTGTAAAATGGGTTAGTAATCCCGGCATACAACAACTTTATAATCTTCTTCTTGACCATCTCTTGCCTTGACTCATTGAGTCTTCTTTGAAGTTCAACAGAGGGTTTGGCATCCTCCTCCAAAATAATCTTGTGCATGCAAAAGGCGGGGCTTATACCCCGAATATCTGTCAATGTCCATCTGATAGCTTTCTTCCTCTTTTGTAGCACCACCAATGTGGAGTCTACCTGCACATTAGTCAAACAAGAGGAAAGAATAACCTGTAAAGTAGAACAAGGTCCAAGGAATTTGTAACGACCCAACCGGTCGTTTTGAGCTCTAGCGCGTCGTTCAGCGGTTTGAGGTCGTGAGCAGATCCTTTTCAGGTATTATGACATGTAGGTGGTCAGAATTGAATTTCGGAAAGTTTAGAGTTGGTTTGGAAAGAAACTTTTCATTTCAGAAGCCTTAAGTTGGAAAAATCAGCTAAGATTGGAATTTTGAGTAAACGACCTCCGAATCGGTATTTGAAGGTTCCAACAGGTTCGTATGATGATTTCGGAATTGGTCGTATGTACGAATCGGGTTTTGGATAACCCGAGAGCGTTTCAGCGTATATTGTGGAAGTCAGCATTTTTGAAGAAATTTCCTAAGTTTGGAAGCGCATTTCACTGATGTTGATGTCCGTTTCGGATTTAGAGTTTGGGAATAGCTTTGTATGGTGATTCTGGAGTTGGGAGCGCGATCGGAAGTGAATTTGGATGTTCGTAGGTCATTTTGGAGTCATTTGGCTAAAGAGAGAAATTTGAAGGTTTTGAGAAATCCGATCGGAAGTGAAAATTTAGATATCGGGATCAGAATGTGATTCTGGAAGTTGGAGCAGGTCCGTAATGTTGAATATGTATTGTGCGCAAAATTTGAGGTCAATCGGACATGATTTGATAGGTTTCGGCATCAGATGTAGAAGTTGGCAATTTCTAAGTTCATAAAGTTGGTATTTGAGTGCGATTCGTGGTTTCGATGTTGTTTGATGTGATTTGAGGCCTGGAGAAAGTCTGCATTGTGTTTTGGAATAGGTTGGTATACTTTGATGGGGTTCCGGGGGCCTCGGGTGGATTCCGGGTGGTTAACGGATCAATATTTAAAGTTGAAGAAAGCTGAAGGTTGCTGTCATCTGGTGTAACCGTACCTGCGAGGCTTTGACCGCAGGTGCGGCTAAGGGCGCCGCAGGTTTGAAATTGGGCTGGATTCAAGGAGGCCGCAGGTGCGGGAGATTTGGGCACACCTGCGGAAGCGCAGGTGCAACAAGGGGACCGCAGGTGCGGAAATAGGCCTGGGCAGATTGTTTTTAAGCGAGAATTTGGACATTTCTCCATCTATTTTCATATGCTATGGGTGATTTTGAGGAACTTAAAGGAGAGGATTTTGTCAAGGATCTCATGGTAAGTAATTTCTTCACGTTTTTGAATTAAATACAAGATTATTACATAGATTTGGTATGGGAAATTGAGGAAAATTTGGGAATGTTGAAGGAAACCTAGAAATTTGGTAAAAATTGGAATTTAGCCGCGAATTGAGCATGAATATTTGGGTAAATTGTATAATCGAACTAGTAAAGCTATGGGTAGAATGTATCTTCGAGAAATTTCGGATTTCCGAGCCCGTGGGACCGAGGGCATTTTGGTCATTTCACTAAGCAGGGTTGGGAAGTTATATAATTTGGAATTTGTTGCAAATATTAGAGTATATTTTCATTGGTTTGTCATTTTTTGGATAGTTTCGGAGCGTTGTGCGACGTTTGGAGTCATCGGAAGGGCTTGGAGGCCGGTTATTGAATTTCAGAGCGAGGTAAGTCTCCTTTCTAACTTTGTGAGGGGGTATTGTCCCCCTAGGTAAACTAATTAAGTATGTGTTACTATCTGGGGGGCTACATACGCACGAGGTGACGGGAGTCCGTGCGTAGCTACTATTATGCCATGTCCGGGTAGCCTAGGACCCACCAGCATGCCTTACCTGTTGTACATATGATCTTGTCTGTAATATTAGACTGCTAATATAATTGGAATTGTAATTTAATGACTAAAGAAGATTAGAGTTTATTTTCTTAAGCATCCAACAAGAGAATTGATTTCCTTCGCGGGCAATTGTATTTCCAGATAAGGTTGTATTATTAAACATTATAAAACCTTGGCAAGTGAATTTCGAAAAAAAAAGATTTAAATACTATTATGTGGTCTTAAAAGAGAAATTGGTCATTTACTTGAGTATTTGTGTTCCCGACGTATTTGGGGTGGATTGTTGATTGTGCATGTCTGCATGTGATCGCTTCACAATTTACATTCCGCGAGCGGAGTGTTATTTCCCCCACTCTCATGGGAGCGGGCCGTACGCCACGGCGGATTTAAAATGCACTTTTGGTACGGGCCGTTCGATCCTCGGCAGTGCATAGAAATGATTATTATATTGAGAGGTGCACTTATGGGACGGGTCGTTCGACCTCGGCAGTGCACAGATATGATTATTATATTGAGAGATGCACTTTTGGTACGGGCCGTTCGATCCTCGGCAGTGCACAGAGTTGATTATTATGACGGCTCTGACCGGTTGTCCTTATCCCGTATGCGCATGCTAAATTGTTAAATGTTTTCTTCATGATTTTTGAAGTGATAATATATTTGGGGGGAAAATAAGAAGTAATTGTTGACTTATGATATTTGGGGGAAAACAAAGAGGAAATTATTTAATTAAGATATTTTGGAAAAGAATGAGAAAGTGGTATATGTTTGTTTACTTCCAGTATTTACTTTGATTTCAGTGCCTTATATACATGCTGCTCTACTACCTTACATGCCTACCGTGTTCATCATATGCTATTAATTAGTTTGGTGGCCCTTAGTGAGTGTCTAATTCGACCTCTCATCACTACCTCTCTGAGGTTAGGCGGGCGACTTACTGAGTACAAGTTATTTTTGTACTCATGCTACACTTGTTGTGCATTTTATTGCACAGGTACTTTCATAGCAATGTGGAGGATTCGGAGACTTAGGCGAGCTGCATCATCCGGAGGTGATCCGTAGCTGACAGAGTCTCCCTCGTACTGTATTTATTTTATCTTAAATTTCCTAGTCCAATCTGTATTTCGGACAGGCTTTGTGATGATTGTATAAATTCTTAGAAATTGCTCATGTACTTGTGACACCGGGTTCTGGGATGTGTTGGGATATATTTGCTAAAGTGTAATATTTAAACTATTGTTTTACTTGACAGATTTTATTTAGTTAATATGTAATAAAGTGAAAGGAAATGCTTCTTCATAAATGTTAAAACAGGAAAATTATTTCAATTAATTAATGATTGGCTTGCCTGACAATGATGTCAGGCGCCATCACGACCTTAGGGATTTCGGGTCGTGACAGAATTCATACCCGAGATGTGGAGGCAATGGCTTTAACTCTAAAGTGGGAGGCTCCTCTATTGAGGGATTTGTTGGAGGAGTCTTCCGGTTTTCAATATCCAAGGACAATTTTCGAGGTCCATAATTGTAAGACCTCATTCCTTGCAATGCATTCACACATGCCACATAGCCATACTTCTCAACATCATCATCAAGGTTAAGCAAAACGGCCTCCAAAGTATCTTCAATATTCATTGTGGCACTAGCATCATCAACAATCACATCGGTCACCAAGTCCACAAACAAACTTCATTGCTATTCGGTTTTCTTATAGATTTGCACACATGGAAAACCACATTTTCATCACACACCCGGAAGGTGAGCTCACCGGCTTCCACATCAACAAGTTCTTTCCCGTATCGAGGAAAGGTCTACGCAAAATAATAGGCACCTCATAGTCCACTACACAATCAAGAATCACAAAGTCCATTGGGAGAATGAACTTATCAACACGGACCAACACATCATCAATAATAACCAATGGTTATGGTTTCTTCATATTACGATCCCCAATGTTTTGAAAACCGAGTAGGGCATAAAGTTGATACTCTCCCCTAGATCACAAAGAGATTTAGCAAAGTTGGAGCTTCCAATAGTACAAGGAATTGTGAAAGCGTCTGGATCTTCCAATTTAGGATCCATTGAGTGCACAATTGCACTCACTTGATGTATCATCTTTATAGTCTCACAATTCATCGACCTCTTCTTTGTCACCAAATCCTTCATGAACTTTGCATATCCGGGCATTTTCTCCAAAGCCTCAACCAATGGCACATTAATAGATAAGCTCTTCATCATGTCAATGAACTTTTTGAACTGGTTCTCGCCATTTTGCTTGGAAAGCCTTTGAGGGTATGGAGGAGGAGGCCTTGTCATTGGTTCCTTAGCCTTTGGCACTACCGGTTCCGGTATGTGTACAATGTGTTCCCTAGACGGGTTCACTTATTTTGAGTCTCCTCCACATTGTAATCAATATCAATTCTCACTTCCTCATTTGCTTGCACCCTATTGTTTGGAATCTCATCTTCTTGAATCACTTGTTCATCATCCAAAAAATTTCTTTGACTTGAGGTGGTTGAATCCCCATCTTTTCCACTCCTTTTAGTCATGGACATGGAATGTACCGTGTTGTTCCAACCCTTCGGGTTTACCACTGTGTCACTTAGTAGTGCCCCCTTAGGACGAGTGTTCAAAGCTTGCGAGATTTTCCCCAATTGAACTTCCAAATTGCGAATTGAATTGTTGTGAGAGGCTAGTTGAGCATCGGAGTTGGCATTCTTCTCCATCAATTGTTTGAACATGTTTTCAATTCGCTCCATCTCATTGTTGGAATAGCTAGGCCCATGAGAAGGATAAGGAGGCGAGTTGCTTGGTTGTTGATATACCGGTGGCCTTTGAAAGCCCGACCCCCGATTCCCTTGGTTATTGTTCCAACCCCCTTGGTTGTTGCCTCCCTAATATCCTTGATTGTTGCCACTCCAATTGCCTTGGTTGTTTTTACCATTCCAATTGCCTTGATTGTTTTGATTGTTACAATTACCTTGATTGTTACCACCATTCCAATTGCCTTGGTTGTTTGAGTTCCAATTCCCTTGATTACCTTGAGATCACCATTGTTGTTGATTTGGGCCTTGAGAGTTGTTTCTTTTCTCTTGGAAGTTGTTCACATATTGCATTTCCTCCTCCTGTTCATTGTAGGATTCATCTTGGTCAAACCCATTATCTTCTTGCACATATTGTTCCGCACGGTTTTGCACTTGTTGACCATTTTTCCTTTGCTTGTTCACCATCATATTTACACCTTCCATTGCATTTACTTGCTTAGGACCTTGAACTTATTGAAGTTGAGCTTTGGCTAATTGATTCATTGTGGTGGTCAACTCGGCAATTGCTTGACCATGATCATGCAATTCTTTATGTAGGTGAATCACATTTGGATCATCTTGAGGAATATTTTCTCTACTTTGCCATGCCTATGAAGTATCCGCCATTTTATCGATCTCACAAGCTTCGACATATGGTGTTGTCATGAAATTTCCATTGGAAAGTTGGTTGACCATGCATTGATTGGTAGTATGGATTCCCCTACAGAAAGTTTATTGAATCATAGCTTCCGTCATATCACTGGTTGGGAACTCTTTCACCATAGTACGGTACCTCTCCCATTTCTCTTGCAAAGACTCATTGGGTTCTTACTTGCATGCTAGAATCTCGTCTCTATAGTAGCCATATGCCCGGGAGAAAAGAACTTGGAAATGAGTTTCTCCTCCAATTCATCCCATGTAAGGATATAATGGTTTGGCAATCTTTCTAACCAATCCAAGGCTTTCCCCCGTAGAGAGAAGGGAAATATCCTCAACCTTAGAGCATCCTCGGAGACGTTGGTCTGTTTACTCCCCCAGCAAGTGTCCACAAACCCTTTCAAGTGTTTGTATGCATTTTGACTCGGATCCCCGGTGAAGAATACTCGTTGCTCTAGCAATGTGAGCATAACATTAGTGATTTGGAAGTTGCCCGCCCTAATGCGTGGAGGGACTATGGAACTTGCGTATCCTTCATTTGGCAACACCCGGTGTGGAGCCGCTCTTGGTAGAGGTGGGGGAGGAACGAGAACATTGTCTTGAGGCGGGCGGCCTCGTCTATTTGGTTGAGGTTCAGGAGGAACCTCTTCAACTTGGTCATCCTCCCCGTCATCCCCCAATGGCAAGTTTCCGAGAGGATCATTGTTGTTGAGATCCATTTTTGTACCTACAATTGTTTCACCAAAAATATTAGTAACACGTAAGGAAAGGAAGACAAGTCACACACAAAACCAAATATATATAGATAAATCCATTTTTAGCTCCCCAGCAACGGCGAAAAAAAATGATCTCGCCCAAGTCACACCTCAAATTGGGGTTGTGAAGCGGTCGATTGCAGCAATAATTACCCAACTAGGAGTCGAGATCGAATCCACAGGGAGCGTAGATGGGATTAGGTGTATATTTGGACTAAGCGCTTAAAGTGTCTAAGTTGCACTTCCACAAACTTTGTTTTGATTCTACTTCTCAAATTATACTATGGTTTGCAAATGTAAAATACGAAACTAGGGAATAATATTTTTGCTGTTGTTTTTAAAATATGTAAAAGATCTAGGGATGTGACTTCCACCTAGGTGTTCGCCTAGCAGGTTGTGGGATTTAGACCGAGTTTCATTGGTCGGGGTGTATATATCAATCAACACATAATTACCCACTCAATACCTCTCGGTAAAAGAGTGATTTTGCCCAATTTGGCTTTCTCAAGTCCAAATGGGTATTACACAAAACAGTTGATAAATTCTCAAGTCGGGTTTTATTATCTCTAGGTTCAACCCTTTAATTGGGACTATCAATCTCTTGAGTTCATCCCAATTTCTTGTTAGCCAAGTTTTCCTAGACTTAGTATCTCTTTCTCAAGAAGAGACTAAGTCAATAGGCATGAACTAATATTTGCAACCATTAATTCTACAATTATAAGCAAGAACTAGGCTGAATATTACACACTCAACCATAAACAAGCCCTAAATCAAACACTCATTAGATACCCACACTAGGGTTGGGTCACAACCCTAGCTAGAAATTTAGCTACTCATAGATCGTGATGAAGAAATTAAAGAAGAAAATATGATTAAACTTATATCGAATGATAACTAGCTGAAATCCAATGTAAAATCAACAAGATATGATAAAGTTTCCTAAAACAATAAAGAAAAACGGCTACCAACTTTCAGGTGTTCAAAACTTAACCTAATTTCGTCAAAAAAGACTATTTATACACAGCTAAACTTTTCGGACAAAATTACCCTTTTGGAGGTTCTGCGGCCGTACAATTCTGTGTGCAGTCCGCACATTGCTTCAACTCTTGACAGGAGTATATTCTACGGCCTCACAATTCTAAAATGCAGCCGCATCTCTTGAATTTTGCAGACCGCACAATTCTGGGTGTGACCGCACAATTATAGTGCAGGTCCGCACTTCTTGATAGCCTCATATTTCCAACTCTCTGAACCTTGACTTATGCGGACACATAATTATTATGTGGTCCGCACTTTGCATTTCAGCCCTGTCAAATCTTCTTCATATTCTGCGGTCACAGACAAAATTCTTCAGTCCGCACTTTAGCCTTTTTTCTTGATTTGTTTTTGTCCTTGTCAAAAGCACTCCTTCTGGAGTTGAATTTCATCACTTTGGCTGATTTCCAATACTCCTGCAAGTAAGCATATTTCATCAATTTTTAGCTAAACCAAAAGTCAAAGGGTGCAAATAAGTAGTCAAAATCACCACTTATCATTACTTCCACTCAAAAACTCACTCGATGAAGCTTTAGGCTAAAATCCCCAATTTTCACTTTAAAACTCATAATCCAATTACCAAAATTTAATATAAAATCACAAAATATAATCAAAATTGAGTGCACAACACTTACCCCGATCCTTGTGGTGAAATTTGCCTCCAAAATTGCCTCAATCCGAGTCCCACATCTTAAAAAATGAACAAAACGACCAAACCCTCGATTTAATGGCTTCTACCCAGCCATTTCTGCTTTTGCGGACACATGAGCTGCTTCTGCGGCATCGCATCTGCGACATGAGCTCCATATCTGCAGACTCCACTAGCCATCTGACCCCTCGCACCTGCGGATCTCCATTAACTTCTGTGCTACCATAAGTGCGAAGCCAAACACGCTTTTGCGCTCAATCTCGCTTCTGCAGCCAAGACCATCGCTTCTGTGGGGCCGCAAAGCGCCCAACTTTCTGCTTCTGTGATCTTCTCCAGCCAAGTCTATTTACGCTTCTGCGACCAACTGTCAGAATCTGTGGACTCGCGTCTGCGCCCATTCTTTCGCAGATGTAGAAACACCAGAACCAGCATACCTAAAGCAATGCAACATTAAGCGAAAATTATTCGAACCTCGTCTGAAACTCACTAGGGCCACCCGAGACCCCGTCAGAATATACCAACATGTCCTATAACATGAATCGGACCTACTCGAGGCCTTAAACCACACATAACAACATCGAAATGATGAATCGCACCTCAAATCGAACTTAATGAACTCTAAAATTTTCAACTTCCAGAACTCGCGTCGGAACATATCAAATCAACTCGGAATCAACTCAAATTTAGCACACAAGTCCCAAGTAACATAACAAATCTATTCCAATTCCCGGAACCACAATCCGAATCTGATATCCAAAAAGTCAACTCTTGGTCAAACTTATGAACTTTCCAAACCTTCAAATTTCCAATTTTTGCCAATTAGTGCTGAATCCTTCTAGAAATATCCAAATGTAAATCCGGGCATATGCCCAAGTCCAAAATTACCATTTGGAACTAACGGAACCATCAAAACTCTATTCCGGGTTCAAATTCACAAAAGTCAAACTTAGTCTACTCTTCCAACTTAAAGCTTCAACGATGAAATTCATTCTTCCAAATCGACTCCGAACAACCTGAAAACTAAAACCAGCGATTCAGACAAGTCATAATACATCATACGGAGCTACTGTTATGCGACACCTTCCTGAGATTCCTTGGAAGGGAGACGTAAGGCTAAGCAACCGATATCAGGATGGTTGTTGTCTGCCGAGTGAGGTCCCCACCGCACGTTAGACGAGATTGTCAGTGCCGTGTGGGAAAACCAATGCCAACAATTGAGAGAATAGTAATGAGAATTGAATAAAAGCTTGATTGTATTAATGAAAGCTATTACAAAATAAGGAAACGCGATGTCGAGGGGGAGAGACACCAGTACAGAGAATTGCTTGCTAGAAAGTTTTTGATTGCTTGATCCCCCCTAATAATGCTTAAAAAAAATAAACCAACGTTACAGGAATAGACCAAACTACGCTAGAGAAACATAATGGAAGTACATGGAATAAGACTACTCTAGTAATACAAGGAAAAAGGACTTAGTTTTCTACAGAGGTAGAAACAGGTCCGTTGTCAGCAACTTTGTCTCAAGCATCACGATCTGCGCGCGCGGCATTGTCTGTGCGCGCGGCGCTGTTGGCAGCTGCTTGTGGCTGGGCGCTAGTTAGGGAAATCGGTGGGGCGACAGAGGAACATGCGCGCTTGTCACTTGGCGCGGCCAAGACCACGGGACCGTCCGTGGCATTGGGAGGCTTGCTAGGACGCCATGGGGCGCGTCCAAGGGGTCAGGGGGCATGACTGGAAAGCCGCCCATGACACTCATGCCCTCAAACTACAGATAGAAGTATAAATGCTCAAAACGACCGTTCTGATCGTTACAAATATATACACATAATTAAAATCATAATAAGAAAATAATCATAAAGGAAGAATACTAAAAAAAATAATTTCAATCAATAGCGTAAAAATATATATACTAATTAAATTTTTCATGTAGGAAATTTTCAGTAAAGAGAAAACTAATAATACTAAAGTAGAAAGGAATGTACGAAATAGGGGGGGGGGGGGGAATAGTTTTATGCTATTTTTATTTTGAATTAACTAATAAATAAAAGATAAATAAATAACACTCAAGAAAATTATTGATAAATTTAGACAATTGAACAATTTTGAATAGTATAACATAAGTTTAAAAAAATATATTTTCAGAGTAAGAAAATGTATATCTATATTATATTAAAAGAGAAGTAGTATCAAAATATTAAGCATATTGATAAGTTAATATAAAGTCATAGTAGTAAATGTATAGTACTAAGTACTTGCTAATTTAATAATAATAAAGAATAAATAAGGAACAAATAATTTATTTGATTACTATATAATGTGTATCCTTTGATTTTGTATAAATTTTGTTATATATTTTTTGTTCACTACATCATAATAAAATACAAGTAATATTTATTAAAATAATATGATATATTAGATCATAATTTTATAAGAATAATATTCTGTCAAATTATCCATGCATCGTGCGGGTTCTAACACTAGTTTAAATAGAGAGAAATCTTATAGCTGTCAGGACCAGATTTCTCCTATAGGTCGTGATGTCACCCAACATCACCGCTAGGCAAGCCAACGATGAACTAACCATGTAATTGTTCTTTTTAATAAGCTTCCAAGTAGTTGAATTTCATTTATTAAGAAAATAAGGAGTAAAAATTTTGATAAAGTAAAGCACAAGCCAATGTGTGATTAGTTTTAGTGAAATAAATGCTCCAAAATCATAAAGTCTACTACCATGTGTTCCAAAACCCGGTGTTACAAGTGTATGAGCAACTAGTAAAATATAAAAAGCTCTAAACTACTGTCTGAATTAGAGTAGACCGAAAATGCAAAAGAGAGACTCCGGCTGCTATAGAACGGACTCATAAAGCAGCTCACCACTAGGCCTCGGGGTAACGGAGGTTCGTGCCGGAAGGACCACCAGATGCAACTACCTTAGATCCTGCACGATTAGTGCAGAAGTGTAGCGTGAGTACATAAACAACATGTACCCGGGAAGTATCCAGTCTAAACTCAAAGAAGTAGTGACAAGTGGTCGACATTGACACTTACTATGGGTTAACAATAAAATACAAGAATGGTAAACAAGCATAGAATATGTGAATAATAATATTAACACAATAGCAACAGTGGTTAAATGATTCCTTAACTAATAGTAAATTCCAAAAAGTATTCCACTAACACATACTAACTTCAAATAAGTTCCGAACAAATAAATAAATTATGACCTCTCAATTTATGAAAATAATATCAATAGTATTCGGGCTTCAAGCATTAACACACATGATTTATGTCGAGGTCCTGCGGTTCGATCCGGAATAATGTGTACACTGCCGAGGGTCGAGCGGCATGAACCATAGATGCATCTATTATACTGCCGAGGCGTTCGGTCCGCTCCACAAGAAGAGAGAATACTTTATGAACATACGATTTAAAATTTATTACCAGGCTTATACACAAAGAGGCACAATTTCTATTAACGGTCAAGTTACCCGCCAAAAACTCAAGTAAGTGAAATTCGGTCTTTATAGATCCTTTATCAAGTTTCAATTTAATTTAGGCACTTTAAATAACAAGTAAGGTGCAAACATTACAAGTATTTCATGATTTGGGTCCTAAACTACCCGGACTTGAGCATGATTAGTAGCTACATACGGACTCCTGTCACCTTGTGCGTGTGTAACCCCCAAAATTAGAAACAAATAGAAATTCAAATCACCTATGGGGTAAACTCTTACAAGGTTAGGCAAGAGACTTACCTTGTCTCAAATCTCACTTTCCGACCCACAAATTCACTCTAAGGCCTGAACTTGGTGTTGAATAATCCGAAGCTATCCAAATGTTATATAAATTAATCAATATCCGCTCAAAAGTTAATAATTCAACTATTAGAGTAATTACTCAACCCAAATTGGAAGATTCCTAAAATTTACCTCAAGGCCCACGTGCCCGGCTTCCAAATTTTTTTGAATATTATTGTTAACCATAACCTCACAAACTTAAGTGTATAATTTTCACCCAATTCCATAATCATTTTCATGGTCAAATCTCATTTTTGTCAAAACATAGATTTTCCAACTAAACCCATAATTTCCATAATTTTACATGTTAAAATCTACCAAAAATCAATGTATTTAACTTACATTTGATAGAAATTACTTACGTTCAATAGCTAGGTCAAAACCCCTCTCCAAGAAGCTCCAAAATCGTCTAAGAGATGAAAGAAATGAGTCAAAAATGGCCTAAGTCCCAACTTAAACGAACCTCACTACCCAACGGTTTTCGCACCTACGATACCACTGTCGCGCCTGCGGCCCCGCTTCTGCAGAAAATACCTTGCAAGTGTGAACCAAGCCCAGGGCTACCTCCTTCTCTTCTGCAGACAATGACTCATTTATGTGAGCCCGCTTCTGTGGCGTACACATTGCACCTGCGATCTTTCTCGCTCTTGTGATCGCCTACCTCGCACCTGTGACTTCGCAGGTGCGGTCCCTGCCTTGCTTCTCCGATCCATGGTCAGTCCATGCTAGGCCACTTTTGCGGTCAAAAAGCTCACACCTGAGGCCAAAAATCTCGCAGGTGTGAACGCAACAGAACTAGTGCACCAGCATTTCTATCAAGTCCAAACTTGATCCACGCATCGTCCATGTAACGACCAGGCTGGTATTTTTGATAGTTATAGCCACGTTCCCCTATTTTCTGCCTACTTTTTGCTTTACTTTTGTTTTATCACTTTTCGAGGCAGTTGGTTCGGGTCCGGAAGGACTTCGGATGAATTGAGACACTTAGTCTCATAATGAAAATCTTAAGTTGGAAAAGTTGACCGAATGTTGACTTATGTGTAAACAACCTCGAATTTGAATTTTGATGGTTCCGTTAGCTTCATTGGGTGATTCTGGGCTTAGGAGCGTGTTCGGATTGTGATTTAGAGGTTTGTAATAGAATCAGGCTTGCAATGGCGAAAGTTGGAATTTTAAAAGTTTGACCAGGGTGGACTTTTTTATGTCGGGGTTGGATTGGATTTCTGAAAGTTAGAGTACGTTCATAGTGTCACTTGTGACTTGTGTACAAACTTTGAGGTTAATCGGATGTGGTTTGACAGGTTTCGGCGTCGTTTGTAGAATTTGGAAGTTTCAAAGTTCATTAGGCTTGAATTGGGGTGCGATTCATGTTTTTGATATTGTTTGAAGTATGAAGGTTCAACTAAGTTAATATGAGGTTTAGGACTTGTTGGTATGTTTGGTTGAGGACCCAGGGCCCTTGGGTTGATTTCGGATGGTTAACAGATCAATTTTTGAGTTTGGAAGACTGCTGAAGCTGAGGCCTTCTGGTGCAATCACACTTGCGAAACATTGGTCGCAGGTGCGAGTTGGGAGGCGCAGAAGCAGAGATTGGGCTAGTGGAATGTGGACCGCAGATGCGGAAGGAATTCCACTGGTGCGGACTCGCACTTGCGCGTGGCGGATTGCACGGGCAGAATTTGGCTTGGGAGCCGCTGGCCCGCATAACCGGATTTTTCGCGCAGATGCGCAGCAGAAGCGGGATTTAGACCACAGAAGCAGTTGGTCGCATAAGTGAGTTCCGTTGATGTGGATGAGGGACCTCAAAAGCGGCTAAGATTCCGCATAAGCAGAATGACTGGGCAGAACATATAAAAGCAAGGGTTTGCAATTTTGGCTTCATTTTAACATTTTGAGCTCGGATTTTGGAGATTTTGAGAGGGCTTTTCAAGGGGAATTCTTGAGGCAAGATCTTTGTATCCAGTTTTCTTCAATGATTACATTCCCCACTAATTTTACACCTAGTTGGTGAGTTTTTGAAGTGCAATTAGGGGTTTGAGCCTAGGTATTGGAGAATTAATTTTGGGAATTTGAATGGCGATTTGATGTCGGATTTTAACCAACTTGGTATGGTTAGACTCGTGAATGAATGGGCTTTCGGGGTTTGTGACTTTTGTCGAATTTTGAGATATGAGCCCAGGGGTCGGGTTTGAGATAATTTCGGATTTTGGCTTATAATTTTGTATTTTTCTTGTGGAACTGATTCCTTTAGCCTGTATTGATTGTAATGTACTACTTGTGGCAGGATTCGGGACGTTTGGAGGATGATTCGTGAGGCAAAGGCATATTGGAGTAGTGTTTTTCTCGGATTGAGGTAAGTAAAAGTTCTAAATTTGGTTTTGAGGGTATGAAACCCCGGATTAAGTGTCATATGTCTGTATTAGAGGTGACACATATGCTAGGTGATGGGCGTGTGGGCGTGCATCGTGGGAATTGTGACTTGGTCCATTTCGTAGAGCTATAAAGTTGAATAACTTGTTGTCAGCTATATGCTCTCCATGTGTTATAGAAATTTGACGGTAAATCATGCTAGAAATCATGCTTAGGCTATGTGTTGGTGCTATAGAGACCTAAAGAGGTCGAGATACATGTTAAATCTTCCTGCTTATTGTTACTTGATCAGTTGTAGTATTACATGCATATTATACCTCAGCCTCTGTTATTCCTTGTTGATACATTATATCATTTCTGTTTTGGGTTGATTTACCTTGATTACTGAGGGCCCGTGAGACTAGAGAGGTTGATGACTGAGTGATGTCGAGGGCCTGTTTTTGAGGTATTGATACCATAGCACGTGAGTTGTCCATGCGGATCCAGATATATATATTGTAGCACGTGAGTTGTCGTGCGGATTCTGATATGATACTGTAGCACGTGAGTTTTCAGTGCAGATCCTGACATGATACTTTAGCACGTGAGTTGTCCGTGCTGATTATAGCGCTTGGGTTGTAGGAGCCTCTCCGGAGTCTATACACCCCCAGTAAGTGCAGGTACCTATTGAGTGCGTGCGAGTGTTGAGGGTTGAGTGCCGAGTGGTGAGTTATTGAGGTAGTCTAAGTGACTGTTGCTCTGAGAGGCTGTATTTTCTTTCATTTTTGTTGCATATAACTGCCATAATCACTTTTTGAACTTATGAAAGATATGATACCCGGTTTTTACCTGAATTTGGCTTTTGTAACTGATTTGACTTAAATTGCTGGAATCGAGATCATGTCTATTTTTTTCCTGTTGAAACTACTGGAAATGAACTATAATCGTGTAGCATGTCACTATCTTCAGTCTTTATTTAGTATTATTACTTAGTGAGTTGGTTGTACTCACGCTACACCCTGCACTTCGTGTACAGATCCAGGTGTTCCTGGTCATAGCGGGTGTTGATATTTGAGTAGCTGATCCCGGAGACTGTCGAGATAGCTGTATGGCGTTCGCATGCCCTGACCTCCTTCATTATCTTTATTTGCATTTCGGTTCTTATTCCATAGACATTGTAGTAGACTGTTTCTGGTATAGATCTCATGTACTCAGTGACACCCCGATTTTGGGAGAGATTTGTATTACGCTGTGAATTCATTTATGTTTTTAGAAAGGTTTCGTCAATATTAACTATTTTTTCTTAAGATTTCCAAGTTCTTAACTGTGTTGAAATGGCTAAGTTCTGGCTTGCCTAGCTCCAAGATAGGTGCCATCACGATGGTTGGTTTGGGTCGTAACAACTTAGTATCAGAGCCTAGGTTACATAGGTCTCATGAGTCATGAGCAGGTTTAGTAGAGTCTTGCGGGTCGGTACGGAGACGTCTATACTTATCTTCGAGAGGCTGCCGAACCCTTAGGAAACTTCACATTCTTGAATTCTTGTCGGGTAAATCTGTTGATTTTGGTAACTGAACTTTTGTTGTTCTATTCTCTCATAGTTGGTGAGGACACGTACTACTGGGCAGGATGGACAGCCACCAGTACCACCAGTCAGGGCCGTGAGAGGCCGAGGTCGCGGTAGAGGCAGAGGTGCAGCTCGTACAGCAGTTGGGGCCACACTTGCAGATCCACCAATTGCCCCAGTTTAGGAGTAGGTTCCAATTTTGGACAAGCCTGTGGGACCAGCTCAGGCACCACCCGTGCCCATTATGATTCCAGGCCTTCAAGAGGCTTTATCTCAAATTCTGACCGTGTGTACCAGTCTTACTCAGGCGGTCTTTGTTCTGGACACAGGAGCCATTTCTCAGGCCAGGGAGGTACACAGACTCCTATCGCCCGTACACTAGAGTAGGTGACGTAGGGACTCCAGACACCAAGGGACCCACCAGTCCAGCCGGCTACAACTGCTCAAGCCCTGGTGGTCCTTGTTATGGTTGAGGATGAGCAAAAGAGACTTGAGAGATTTGAGAGACTTCGACCTCCATCATTTAGCGGTGCTGAGTCAGAGGATGCTCAGGTCTTTATGGATAAGTGTGAGCGGATGCTTCAGACAGTGGGTATTCTAGAGATCAGTGGGGTCTTGTTCACTATTTTTCAGTTCTCTGGGGCTACTTTCCGATAGTGGGAGGCTTATGAGATGCGCAGGCCGGTCAGTGCAGCACCACTTACTTGGCAGGAGTTCTCCGTTCTCTTCTTGGATAAGTTCGTGCCGAAGTCTTGCAGCGAGGAGTTGCACAGACAGTTCGAGCAGTTATGTCAGGATGATATGTTTGTGATGCAGTATGAGATGAGGTTTTTTGAGTTGGCCCACCATGCGATTTGGATGGTTCCCACTGACAGGGAGAGGATCAGGTGGTTCATTGACGGCCTTACGTATCAGTTGCGGTTCCTTATGACTCGAGAGAGGGTATCTAGTGCCACTTTTGATGAGGTAGTCGACATTTCTTGACACATAGAGATGGTCCGCAGCTAGGAGCGGGTAGACAGAGAGGCCAAGAGGCCTCGCAGTTTGGGTGGTTTTAGTGGTGCTCCTTCCGGGGGTCAGTTCCACCACGGCAGGGTTCGTTCTTATAGGCATGCTCAGACGGCTCGACCAGCTCATCGTGGTGCATCAGTTAGCCATGATTCTTATAGTTCTCGCTCAGGCCAGTCTTCATTTAGTGCACTACCAGTGCAGAGTTCTCACCATGCCTCGTCCGCTCAGGTTTCTACAGGTAGTTCCTCGGGTTATCAGGAGCAGCAATTCCGTTAGAGGAGGGGTTATTTCGAGCGCGGAGATTTTGGTCATATCAAGAGATATTGCCCTAGGTTATTGAGTGGGACTCCACAGTAGAGTTCTTAGTCGATGGTACCTTCACCAGCAGCTACACCACCCGCTCAGCCAGCTCGGGGTGGGGCTCAGTCAGCTAGAGGTTGCCCTAGAGGGGCAGGCCAATTAGGTGGCGGCTAGGCCCTATTCTATGTTCTTCCCGCCAGGCTAGATGCCATTGCTTCAGATTCAGTGATCACATGTATTGTCTTAGTTTTCCATAGGGATGCCTCCGTGTTATTTGACCATGGTTCCACTTATTCTTATGTCTCATAATATTTTGTTCATTATCTTCGTATGCCCCGTGAGTCCTTAGTTTCATCGGTACATGTATCTACACCAATGGGCGATACTATTATTGTGGATCGTGTATATCAATCGTGTGTGGTGACTATTAGGAGTCTGGAGAGTAGAGTTGATCTTTTATTGCTTTGTATGGTCGATTTCCACGTGATATTGGGTATGGATTAGTTGTCTCCATGTCATGTTGTTCTAGATTATCACGCTAAGACCGTGACGTTGGCGATGCCGGGGTTGCCGAGGGTTGAGTGGATCGGTTCTGTAGACTATGTTCCCAGCATAGTGATTTCATATTTGAAGGCCCAGCGGATGGCTGGGAAAGGTTATTTATCTTATTTGTCCTTTGTGAGGGATGTTTGTGCTGATGCTCCCACTATTGATTCTATTCTGGTGGTGTGGGAATTTTTGGATGTATTTTCTGCGGACCTGTCGGGCATGCTGCCCATAGGGATATTGACTTTGGTGTTGACTTGGTGTTGGGCACTCAGCCATTTCTATTCCACCGTATCGTATGGCACTAGCTGAGTTGAAGGAATTGAAGAAGCAACTTCGGGAACTCCTTGATAAGGGGTTTATTTAGCCTAGCGTGTCACCTTGCGGTGCATAGTTCTGTTTGTGAAGAAGAAGGATGGTACTATGAGGATGTGCATTGATTATAGGTAGTTGAACAAAGTAAAAATCAAGAACAGGTATCCTTTGTCGTGTATTGATATCTGTTTGACCATCTTTAGGGAGCGAGGGTGTTCTCCAATATTGATTTGATATCTGGGTATCACTAGTTGAAGATTTGAGACTCAAATATTCTATAGACAACATTTAGGACCCGTTATGGCCATTATGAGTTCCTTATGATGTCTTTTGGGCTGACCAACACCCCAGCAGTGTTCATGCATCTAATTAACAGTGTGTTTCAGCCTTATCTCGACTCGTTTAGTATATTTTTCATTGATGATATCCTGGTGTACTCTCGTAGTTAGGAGGACCATGACCAACATTTGAGGATTATATTGCAGCGGTTGATGGAGGAGAAGATTTATGCCAAGTTCTCCAAGTGTGAGTTTTGGCTCAGTTCAGTGGCATTCTTGGGGCACGTGGTACCCAATGAGGGTATTCAGGTGGATCCGAAGAAGATAGAGGCGGTTCAGAGTTGATACAGACTGTTCTCAGCTACGGAGATTCAGAGCTTTCTCGTCTTGGCCGGTTATTATCATCGCTTCATGGAGGGTTTCTCATCTATTTCATCGCCCTTGCCCAAATTGACCCAAAAGGGTGCTCCTTTCAGGTGGTCGGATGAGTGCGAGGAGAGCTTTCAGAAGCTCAAGACTGCCTTGACCACAACTCCATTTCTAGTTTTGCCTTCAGCTTCAGACTCTTATATAGTATATTGTGATGTTTCTCGTATCGGTATTGAGTGTATCTTGATGCAGGAGGGTAGAGTGATTGCTTATGCTTTATGTCAGTTGAAGCCTCGTGAGAAGAACTACCATGTTCATGATTTGGAGTTAGCTACCATCGTTCATGCATTGAAGATTTGGAGGCATTATCTCTATGGTGTGTCTTGTGAGGTGTTTACGGATTATAAGAGTCTCCAGGACTTGTTCAAGCAAAAAGATCTAAATTTGAGACATCGGAGATGGTTGAAGCTGCTAAAAGACTATGATATCACCATTCTGTATCATCGCGGGAAGGCCAATGAGGTTGCCGATGCCTTGAGCAAGAAGACGATGAGTATGGGTAGCCTTGCATTGATTCTCGTTGGGGAGAGACCTCTTGTAGTTGATATCCAGGCTTTGGTCAACCGGTTCATGAGATTAGATATTTTGGAGCCCAGTCGAGTTCTCTCTTGTGTGGTTTCTCGGTCTTCCTTATTCGATCGCATCAGAGAGTGCCAATATGATGATCCTCATTTGCTTGTCCTCAAGGACAGGGTTCATCACGGTGATGTCAGGGAAGTAACTATTGGGGATGATGGGGTATTGAGGATGCGGGGTCGGATTTGTGTGCCCAATGTGGATGGGCTACATTAGTTGATTCTTGAAGAGGCCTACAGTTCACCGTATTCCATTCATCCAGATGCCGCAAAGATGTATCAGGACTTGAGGCAGCACTATTGGTGGAGGAGGATGAAGAAGGACATAGTGGGGTTTGTAGCTTGGTGCCTTAACTTTCAGCAGGTAAATATGAGCATCAAGGACCGGGTGGCTTGCTTCAGAGGATAGAGATTCCAGAGTGGAAGTGGGAGCGGATCACCATGGATTTCATAGTTGTGCTCCCACGAACTTCGAAGAAGTGTGACACTATTTGGGTGATTGTGGATCGGATGACCAAGTCCGCGCACTTCATTCCAGTTGGTACCACTTATTCTTCATAGCGGTTGGCTGAGATTTACATCAGAGAGATTGTTCGTCTTCACGGTATGCCAGTTTCCATCATTTAAGATAGAGACACGTAGTCTACATCGCAGTTTTGGAGAGCCGTGCAGCGAGAGTTGGGAACTCAGGTGTAGTTGAGTATAACATTTCACCCTTTTATGGACGGGAAGTTCGAGCGCACTATTCAGATATTGAAGGATATGCTACGTGCGTGTGTCATTTATTTTGGGGGTTCATGGGACCAGTTTCAGCCACTCGCGGAGTTTGCTTACAACAACAGTTATTAGTCGAGCATCCAGATGGACCCGTATGAGGCTTTGTATGGGAGGCAGTGTAGATCTTCGGTGGATTAGTTTGAGCCCAATGAGGCTAGGCTTTTGGGTACATACTTGGTTCAGGATGCATTGGACAAGGTTAAATTGATTCAGGAGCAGCTTCGCATGGCGCAGTCCAGACAGAAGAGTTATGCCGACTGGAAGGTCTGTGATGTTTCTTACATGGTCGGGGAGAAGGTTCTGCTGAAGGTTTCACCCATGAAGGGTTTTATGAGATTCGGAAAGAAAGGGAAATTAAGCCCTCAGTTCATTGGGTCGTTTGAGGTATTTTTGAGGTTTCGGGAGGTGGCTTACAAGCTTGCCTTTCCACCTAGCTTGTCCAGTGTGTATCCAGTATTTCATGTTTCTATGCTCTGAAAGTATGTCGCGATCCGTCTCATGTTTTGGATTTCATCACAGTTCAGTTGGATGGTGATTTGACTTATGATGTAGAGCCGGTGGCTATTCTGGGTCGGCAGGTTCGGAAGTTGAGGTCAAAGGATATAGCTTCAGTGAAGGTTTAGTGGAGAGGTCAGCTATTTGAAGAGGCTACTTGGGAGACCGAGCGGGAGATACGGAGCAGATATCCACACCTATTTGAGACTCCAAGTATGTTTCTAGACCCGTTCAAGGACGAATGTTTGTCTAAGAGGGGTAGGATGTAACTACCCGACCGATCGTTGCGATAGTTGTAGATTTTTTCCCCCATTTTCTGCTTACTTTGTGCATTATTGTTTTTTTATGACTTCTCGGGGTAGTTGGTTCTGGTCCGGAAGGATTTCGGAATGAATTGAGACACTTAGTCTCATAAAGGAAACCTTAAGTTGGAAAAGTTGACCGGATATTGACTCATATGTAAAAGACCTCGAATTTGAATTTTGATGGTTTCGTTAGCTCCGTTATGTGCTTTTGGACTTAGGAGCGTATCTAAATTGTGATTTAGATGTATGTAGCAGAATTAGGCTTGAAATGGCAAAAGTTGGAATTTTTGACGTCTAACCGAGGGTGGACTTTTTGATGTTGGGGTCGGATTGGGTTTTCAGAAGTTTTACTAGGTTAATAGTGTCATTTGTGACTTGTGTGCAAAATTTGAGGTCAATCGGACGTGGTTTGATAGGTTTCGGCGTCGTTTGTAGAATTTGGAAGTTTCAAAGTTCATTAGGCTTGAATTGGGGTGTGATTCGTGTTTTTTTATGTTATTTGAGGTGATTTTAAGGTTCGACTAAGTTCGTATGAGCTTTTAGGACTTGTTGGTATGTTTGGTTAAGGTCCCGGGGGCCTCGGTTGATTTCGGATGGTTAATAGATTGATTTTTTAGTTTAGAAGACTGCTGAAGCTGAGGCCTTCTGGTGCAATCGCACCTGCGGAACATTGGTCACCAGTGCGAGCTAGGATACGCAGAAGCGGAGATTGGGCTGGTGGAATGTGGAGCGCAGATGCGAAAGAATTCCGCAGGTGCGGACTCGCACCTGCGCGTGGAGGATCGCAGAGGTGGAAGTTGGCTTGGGAGCCGCTGGTCCGTAGAAGCAGATGTTTCACACAGATGCGCACCCTCAGAAGCGGGATTTGGACTGCAGAAGTGGCTGGTTTCATAAGTGAGTTCCGCAGATGCGGATGAGGGAGCGCAGAAGCGGCTAATAGTCCGCAGAATCGGAATGACTGGGCAGAACATATAAAATCAAGGGTTCGCGATTTTGGCTTCATTTTAACATTTTGGGCTTGGATTTTGGAGATTTTAATAGGGCTTTTCAAGGGGAACTCTTGAGGTAAGATCCTTGTGTCCATTTTTCTTCAATGATTACGTTTACCCATTCATTTTACACCTAGTTGGCGAGTTTTTGAAAAGAAATTTGGAGGTTTGAGGCTAGGGAATTGGAGAGTTAATTTTGGGGATTTGAATGGCAATTTGATGTCGGATTTTAACAAACTTGGTATGGTTAGACTCATGAGTGAATAGGTTTTCGGGTTTTGCGACTTTTTTCAGATTGCGAGACATGGGCCGGGGGGCCAGGTTTTAGCCAATTTTGGATTTTGGCTTATAATTTTGTATTTTTCTTGTGGAATCGATTTATTTGGCCTATATTGATTGTATTGTACTGCTTCTGGCTAGATTCGGGACGTCTGAAGGCTGATTCGCGAGGCAAAGTCACATTGGAGTAGAGTTTTGCTCGGATTAAGATAAGTAACAATTCTAAATCTGGTTCTGAGGATATAAAACCCCGAATTATGTGTCATATGTTTGTTTTAGAGGTGACACACATGCTAGGTGACGGGCGTGTGGTCATGCACAGTGGGAATTATGACTTGCTCTATCCTGTAGAACTATAAAGTTGAATAACTTGTTGCCAGCTATATGATGTCCATGTGTTATAGAAATTTGACGGTAAATCATTCTAGAAATCATGCTTAGAATATGTGTTGGTGTTGTAGAGACTGATAAGTAGGGATTTTGACCGCTTATTTTCTCTCTTTTACTTTCGTTTTAGACCAAAATTGCTTAAAGGTACTCCCGAAAACTAATGAAATGCGCTTGCTTGCAGGAATGATAGAACATGGGCTAAAGAGATGAAAATCAACTCAAGAAGGAGTAATTTTGGATAAGGACGAAAACAGGGCTAAAAGGGCATTGTGTGGACCGCACAATATTGATTGTGGCTGCAGATCATGAAGAAGACCTCTGACAAGAAATGACATGCAAAGTGTGGACCGCATAATTCTGGTGCGGCCGCAGAAGACAAAGATCAGAGAGATGGGATTTTAAGTTCAAGAAGAAATGCGGACCATAGCATTTTTGTGCGACCGCATAATCAAGAGCATGACCGCACTCATTTTTATGCAGTCTGTAGAAGTGTGGACCGCATAATTCTGGTGCGTCCGCATAAGACAAATATCAGAGAGATGGGATTTTAAGTTCAAGAAGAAATGCGGACCATAGCATTTTTGTGCGACCGCATAATCAAGAGCACGGCCGCACTCATTTTTATGCGGTCTGTAGAAGTCTCGCACAGCCAAAGCCCAAACCAAGGACTGTGGACTGCACTATAATTGTGCGGCTGCAGAAGCAAGAGTGCATCCGCACTCATAAAAGTGTGGTCCACATAAGTTGAAGGAGTGCAGCCGCAATCCAAAATTGTGCGGCCGCAGAACTGGAACCTGTCAAGCCAAGTCTCATTGTGCGGACCGCACACATAATTGTGCAGCCGCACAACCTTCGCAGGGGCAATTTTGTCATATATTTTCAGCTTAGTATAAATATAACTTTTTGTCATTTTTAGGTCAAGTTTTGTTTTGTGAGAGCACCTGAGCCGTTTTCTTTACTGTTTTGAGTAATTTTGTACTAGATTTTCTTCTAAACATTAGATTTTCCTTCCATAATTTATTATTATGCATTATATGTTAATTTCTTCTTTTATTTCTTCATTTTCTATAAGTAGCTAAACCCTAAGCTAGGGTAGTGACCCAACCCTAGTATGGGTACTTAATGGGTTATTGTTTTATGGCTTGTTTAAGATTGGGTATATGTTATTTAGCCTTGTTCTTGCTTAAATTCTAGAACTAATGATTGCAAACATTTATTCATGCCTATTTGACCTAGTCTCTACTTGAGAAAGAGAGACTAAGTCTAGGAAAACTTGGCTAACTAGGAATTGGGGTGAATTCAAGAAATTGATAGCCCCAATTAAAGGGTTGAACCTAGAAATAGTAAGACCCGACTGGAGCATTTATCACATGCTTTGTGAAATACCTATTTGGACTTGATAAAGCCAAATCGGGCCAGTCACTCAAATTACCGAGAGGTATAGAGTGAGAATGAGTGTGATTGCTATAATGTATCCCGATCATCCAAACATGCCCTAAAGCTCTTAATCTGTTAGGTAACCAACTAGGCGGAAGTCGCAACCCTAGATACTTTTATCATTTGAAAAACAATCAAAACCAAAAATATTGTCTCCTAGTTAAACAATATTTCAAAGTAGAAGTAGAAACAACAAACAAGAATGTAGAAGAGTAATTTAGGACATATCATACAATTACACTAAATATATACCTAATCCCAATTCTAACTCCCTGTGGATTCAGCCCCGACCTATGTTGGGTTTTATTATTGCATCGACCACCTCACTACGTTTATTTGTGGTGTGAGTTTGGGCGAGATCAGAGACCCACAGAGGTCGTGATACCTATTAAATCTTCCTGCTTATTGTTACTTGTACTCAGTCGTACTATTACTTGCATATTATACTTCACTCTCTGTTATTCCTTGTTGATACATTATATCATTTCTGTTTTGGGTTGATTTACCTTGATTACTGAGGGCTCGTGAGACTAGAGAGGTTGATGAATGAGTGAGGCCGAGGGCCTGTTTGTGAGGTATTGATACCATAGCACATGAGTTGTCTGTGCGGATCCAGATATTTATACTGCAACACGTGAGTTGTCGTACGGATTTTGATATGATACTGTAGCACTTGAGTTGTCTGTGCAGATCCTGATATGATACTGTAGCACATGAGTTGTCTGTGCAGCACGTGAGTTGTTTGTGCGGATTATAGCGCTTGGGATGTAGGAGCCCCTCCGGAGTCGGTACACCCCAGTGAGCGCATGTACCTATTGAATGCGAGTGTTGAGGGCTGAGTACCGAGTGATGCGTTATTGCGGTAGTCTGAGTGATTGTTGCCCTGAGAGGCTGTATTTTCTTTCATTGTTGTTGCATATAACTACCATATATCACTTTTTGAACTTATGAAAGATATGATATCCGGTTCTTACCTGAATTTGGCTTTTGTAATTGATTTGACTTAAATTGCTGGAATCGAGAGCATGTCTATTTTTTTCTTGTTGAAACTACTGGAAATGAACTATAATTGTGTATCTTGTCACTATCTTCAGTCCTTATTTAGTATTTTTACTTATTGAGTTGGTTGTACTCATGCTATACCCTGCACTTCGTGTGCAGATCCAGGTGTTCCCGATCATAGCGGGTGTTGATATTTAAGCAACTGATCCCGGAGACTATCGAGGTAGCTGCATGGCGTTCGCAGGCCTTGACTCTCCTTCATTATCTTTATTTGCACTTCAGTTCTTATTCCCTAGACATTGTAGTATACTGTTTCTGGTATAGATGCTCATGTACTCAGTGGCACCCTGGTTTTGGGAGAGATTTGTATTACATTGTGAATTTATTTTTGTTTTTAGAAAGGTTTCATCAATATTAACAACTTTTCTTAAAATTTCCAAGTTCTTCATTGTGTTGAAATGGCTAAGTAGTGTCTTGCCTAGCTCCAAGATAGGCTCCATCACGACGGTTGGTTTGGGTCGTGACAGTCCGAATGGAACCCGAGGCCCTGGGGGCCCCGTCCAAACATACCAACAAGTCCGTAAACATAAGGCGGATCTGTTCGACCTCTCGAAACATGGAAAACAACACCAAAACTAAGAATCACAACCCAAAACCAAATAGAATCAACTTATGAACTTCAAGTTCTTCCAACTTACTTCGAACGCGCCGAATCATACTTAAACTACTCGGAAAGACACCAAAATTTGTGTGCAAGTCTTAAATTACCATACAGAACTATTCCCGGGCTCAGAATCCCAAACGGACTTTGATAACACCAAAATAAACTTCACCAAATTTAAAGAACCTTAAAACCTTCAATGCGCCAGCTTTCAACTTTATGCGCCGAAATGCTCCCGGGTCATCGAAAACCCGATCTCTCAAGTTGCCTCCTCGACTGGTTGACCCCTCCACTGAACTTTTACCGTAGAAATCTTCTTAGACCTCAACTGGTGAACCTGCATGTCAACAATGGCAACTGGATCCTCCTCATAACCTAGGCTCTCATCTAGCTGAACCGTGTTGTAGTCTAACACATACGACCTGTCAACATAATACTTCCGGAGCATGGACACGTGGAAAACTGAATGAACTTCCGATTGACTAGAAGGCAAGGCAAGCTTATAAGCAACCTCCCTAACTCGTCTCAATACCTCAAATGGACCTATGAACCTTGGGCTCAACTTGACCTTCTTGTCGAACCTCATGATTCCCTTCATCGGTGGGACTTTCAAGAGAACATTCTCGCCCACCATAAATGATAAATCACGTGCCTTCTGATCTGCGTAACTCTTCTATCTGGACTGTGATGTGCGAAGTCGCTCATGAATCAATTACCTTTTCCAAGGCATCCTTCACCAAATCAGTACCATATAACTTAGCATCGCCGGGCTCAAACCATCTGATGGGCGAACGACATTGCCGGCCATATAAAGCCTCAAATGGGGCCATCTCAATGATGGTTGATGACTGTTGTTGTAAGCAAACTCGGTCAAAGGCAAGAATCGAGCCCACTTCCCTCCGAAGTCAATCATACACGCTTTGAGCATATCCTCTAAGATCTGAACTGTCTGCTCCGACTACCTGTCTGTCTGCAGATGAAAGGTTGTGCTGAGCTCTACCGGGTCCCCAACTCACTTTATACTGCCCTCCTAAAATGCGAAGTAAACTGAGGGCCTGTATCTGATATGATGGAAACTGGCACACCATGCAACTGAACAATCTCCTGAATGTAAATCTGGGCCAATCTCTCGGAAGAATACGTGGTCACAATCGGAATGAAGTGTGCCGACTTGGTCAACCTATCAACAATGACCCAAACTACATCAAACTTTCTCAAGGTCAGTGGCAACCCAACTACAAAATCCATAGTGATGCACTCCCATTTCCACTCAGGTATAACCATCTGCTGAAGTAGGCCACCCGGTCTCTGATGCTCATACTTAACCTTCTGGAAATTTAGGCACCTCGCTACATACTCAACTATGTCCTTCTTCATCCGCCTCCACCAATAATGTTGCCTCAGGTCGCGATACATCTTCGTATCACCTGGATGAATAGAATATTGAGAACTGTGTGTCTCTTCTAAAAACTTTTCCCTCAATCCATACATATTAGGAACACATATACGACCTTGGAGTAGCACAACACCATCCTCAGCGATAGTAACCTCCTTGGCACCACCCTGTAGTACCGTCTCTCTGAGAACCAATAAGTGCGGGTCATCGTACTAACGATCCTTAATCTACTCAAATAGTGAAGACTGGGCGATGACGCATGCAAGAACTTGGTTGGGCTCGGAAATATCCAACCTCACAAGTTCGTTAGCCAAAATATGAATGTCCAAAGCTAATGGACTCTCCTCTGCTGAAATGAATGCCAAACTACCCATACTCTCTGCCTTTATGCTCAAGGCACCCGCAACCACATTCTCCTTGACCGGATGATAAAAGATGGTAATATCATAATCTTTTAGCAACTCAAGCCACATGCACTGCCTCAAATTGAGATCCCTCTGCTTGAACAAATGTTGCAAGCTACGATGATCGGTGTAAATCGCACAGGACACCCCATAAAGATAATGCCTCCAGATCTTAAGAGCATGAACTATCGCGGCCAACTCCAAATGATCACGGGTAATCCTTCTTGTGGGGCTTTAGCTGACGTGAAGCATATGCAATAACTCGCCCCTCCTGCATCAATACAAAACCCAGGACAACGCACGGAGCGTCACAATACATAGTATACATCCCTGAACGGACAGGCAACACTGACACCGGTGTTGAAGTCAACGCGGTCTTGAGCTTTTGAAAGCTCATGTCACAATCATCAGACCATCAGAATGGAGCACCCTTCTGGTTCAATCTAGTCAAAAGTGCTTCAACATATGAGAAGCCATCCACGAACCAACGATAATAACCTGCTAACCCTAAGAAGCTTCTGATCTCAGTCGCTCTAGTAGGATGAGGCCAACTCTAAACTGCCTCGATCTTCTTAGGATCTGCTTTAATACCCTCGCCTGATACAACATGCCCCAAGAATGCCATAGAATCTAACCAAAACTCACAATTGGAGAACTTAGCATATAACTTTTGTTCCTGTAAGGTCTGAAGCACCACTCCCAAATGTTGCTCGTTCTCCTCCATGCTACGTGAGCAGATCAAAATTTCATCAATGAAGACAATAACAAACGAGTCAATATATGTCATGAACACCTAGTTCATCAAATCCATAAACGTCGTTGGGGTGTTAGTCAAACCGAAGGACATCACTAGAAACTTATAGTGGCCATATCTACTCCGGAAAGTCGTCTTCGAAACATCCAAATCATGAATCTTCAACTGATGGTACCCCGATCTCAAGTCGATCTTAGAGAACACCCGGCAGCCTGCAACTGGTTAAACAAATCAGCAATACATGGAAACAGGTACTTGTCCTTAATGGTAACTTTGTTCAACTGGCGGTAATCAATGCACATCCGCATAGTCTTATCATTCTTCTTCACGAATAACACTGGTGCACCCAAAGGCAACATAGTCAGTCTGACGAACCCCTTTGCGAGAAACTCTTCAAGATGTTCTTTCAACTCCTTCAACTCTTTCGGATCCATGTGGTACGGTGGAATAGAGGTAGGCTGGATACCTGGAGCCAAATTAATACAGAAGTCGATATCACGATCTGGTGGCATGCCTAGAAGATCAGAAAGAAACACATAGAGAACTCCCAGACCACGGGCGCTGAATCAATTGCTAGAGCCTATGTAGTAGTATCCCCAACATAACTAGATAAAACAAATAACCCTTCTCGGTCATGTGTCGAGCCTTTAGAAAAGAGATAACCCGACTAGATGCACTGACAGACGAGCCCTTCTACTCCAATCTAGGCAACTCTGGCATCGCCAAGGTAATAGTTTTGGCATGGAAATCAAGGATGGCGTGATATGGAGACAACTGATCCATGCCTAGAATGACCTCAAAGTCGGTCATATCGAGCAACATAAGATCCGCTCTAGTATCATTACCACAGAAAGTCACGATACAAGACCGATAGACCCAGTCCACAACAACAGAATCGCTCACTGGTGTGGACACATAAACATGAGTACCTAAGGACTCACGAGGAACACCCAGAAAATGAGCAAACAGAGATGAAACATATGAATACGTAGACCCTGAATCAAATAGTACCAAAGCATCCCTACTGAATATAGAAATAATACCTGTGATCACGGTATCTGAGGCTAGTGCATCTGGTATGGCTAGAAACGCATAGAATCTAGCTAGAGCGCCACCTGCTCCGCCTCTAGGATGGCCTCTACCCACCTGCCCTATGCCTCTGGACGGCCGCACGGCTGGTGCGGCAGATGGTGTTATAATCATAGGTTGTTGACCCTGTTGCACTACCTTGCCCCAAATCCTGGGGCAGAACCTCCTCACATGACCAAGATCCCCGCACTTGAAATAACCCCTCGGTACGATTGACTGGTGACCTGAAGTTTGACCCTGATGGCCTGAAGGCCCACTAGAGGAACCCTGAATATCTGGTGAACGGTAGGAGCTCTCTAGAATGGCACCGAAATAGGGCCGCACTGGAGCGCCCGAGGCAGCGGTGCTAGATAAGTGGTCCTGCTAGATTCACCCCTCACAAACTAACCTATGCCCTCAGCCAGAGCACCACTGAACCCTCTAGAATATCGAAACTACTTATCCCTCGTCATCTAATCTCATCTCCATTGACGAACACCCTCGATCCTCCCAGCTATCTCCACAATCAGCTCGTACAAAGTCCCTATCTCAACCTCTCGGTCCATAGTGGTCTGGATACCAGAGTGCAAACCTGCAACAAACCCCCGAACTCTCTCTGCATCGGTAGGAAGTATCATAAGCGCATGTTGAGACAACTCACAGAATCTCGCCTCATAATGGTCACCGACATCTGGCCTTGCTGGAGCTGCTCGTACTGAAATCGCAATTCTTCCCTCTAAGAGGGCGGAATATATCTGTCCAGGAAGAGGCGTGTGAAATAGTCCTAAGTCATGGGAGAAGAACCTGCTGGTCTTCCGAGAAGATAGGACTGCCACCATCTACAGGCCGTGCCCTCCCGCTGAAAGGTGGTAAAGTCCACCCCGTGGGACTCCAATATCCTTATGTTGTGCAGTCTATCCCTGCTCTGGTAAATAAAGTCCTCGGGGATCCTCATGTCACTCACCTCCAAAGACAGGAGGATGAAGCCTGGTCCATCTGTCCAATAGCTTCTGCGGCTCGTCGGCCATAGTTGGTCTGGGCTCAGGTATAGCTGATGCGACTTGCTGAGCTCCTCTCATAGGTAGTGCGCCCGAGGTCTGATATAGGGCACCTACATTCCCTGGAGCCTACGCGGGAGGGCTCTGTGCCCCCCTTCCCTCCTGAGATGTGGTTGGTGTGAGCATGTAATTTTTAACCTACTATATATTCCTACAAAATTCAATAAATTAATTAATGATTATAAACCTTTGTTGAATCTCAATGTCTGTGTGTGAATTATTTGCATTACATAAATCATAATTTGTCTTTTAAAATTCATAAATGATTTAAAGTTGCATGATTCGGTGCATAACTTCAATCATTTTTTATTGGAAAATTACGGAAAATTATTCTTCAAATAATCACATTTTTTAACTAGAAATTTCAACCTTTAATTTACTCATTAATTAAAATTTAAACTAGAGTTAATTAATATATTACTTGTAGTCGATTGAAATAAATAACAACAAAAATGTTGATTATTTGACACAATGTAGATTTAATGATTAATTTGTTCATTTTTTCTAACGAAATTGTGAAATTTGTTCCTTAAATGATATGAGTATTAAATTAAATTATATTACTCTTAACTAATTTATAATTAGACAAAAACTAAGTTAGAATTAATCACTATATTTTTTTTATTAAGTGTTAGAGTTAAAATAGGTTTAAAATCGGACCTGGGCCAAATTACCCA